>JAODKN010000041.1:18549923-18563505 GCA_026774425.1 Petrocephalus zakoni | reverse complement strand
CTTTGGGTCTGGTTAGGGTTAGGGCTTCCTCTGCCGGCCCCTGGAGGATGGGCTCCCCCTTTGGGTCTGGTTCCTCCAAGGTTTCTTCCTTCTAGGGAGTTTCTCCTTGCCTCTGTCACTTCTGGCTTGCTGGGGAGGTTATGTGGGCAGACACCATGTAAAGCGCTTTGAGACAATGTAACGTTTTGAAAATGCTCTATACAAACAAAGTTGCATTGCATTGCATTGCATTATAATTTTATACGGTATAACGTTCCTGCCCTCGATGGGATGGTGCTCCATCCTGGGTAGTTCCCTGCCTTGTGCTCATAGCTTCCGGGATAGGTTTCCGCGATAGGCTCTGGACCTCTGTGACCCTGCACAGGACCAGCACATACAGAAATGAATGGATGGATGGATGGGTAATGATCCTGTTGTTTCCAACTAATTCTATTTCTCTCCAAATAAAGAGAGAAACATAAACACAGTATTTAATTGTTGGCACTGACTCATTTGACTTTCTTATAAGGATGTTTGACCCAGCCATCTGAATCCCTGTGAGTGAGATACTGCAGAATATGACCCTGTCACCTTGAGCTCACTCCTCTCCGACAGGACATTTGAGTCATTTATTATCTCGCTAAAATGATTGATCAAGGACAGGCTGCATCTGCCGGAAAGGGAAAACAAAGACGGTGCCTTAGCGTTTAGGCGAAGCGAGCCCAAATACCAGCACCGCGTCAGCGTGCTGTGACCTCCTAAAAGGTGCATGGTGTTTGCTTGTAAACAGCCATCCCCATTTTGAGGAGAAATACGTTTATATGAGCATCATAATTCGCAAAATTTTCTGCCATTTCATCATTACAGTGCAAAGGCTCTATCTGCCAGTAGCGTAGTGCAGTGTTTAACAGCTAGTGTTTAACAGCCAGTCCCCCTGCTGACATATAAATGAATCTTACAGACGTCAAGTGCAATTTCCTAACCCTACCCCACAATTTGGCATGATTCTGCCATAGGAAATGTCTGCAGTAAGCGATCTACAGCAGTGTGTCACCACTGAAACACGGCTATGCAAATGCTCACGCTAAGACCACTGATGCTGAAATGGTCTCATCATTATTGTTTCACAGTACGTAATATCATCAGCTAACTAACTAAACCTTTCACCATGCCCCTTGTTGAAGGATTGAATGTTCACACCCCAGAAGGTAAGCGGAGCTGAGAACCCAGTACCGGTCGGGCCTAAGCTTTAGGTACAGAGAGTCGTCACACTAAGAGTCTTCGAGATTAGCACTGGTGTCCTCCTCTCTTACTAATGTGCAGAGGAAGGCTGTGGGCATGCGGAGTAAGTCCTGAGAACGCCGGGGCAGGCCAGGCAGAGATGGCTAAGCGTAACTGGCGAGCCAGAATAAGACTGTACCGGCAAGATAAACGCGGGGAACTGCTTACATTACTTCTCTCTTTTGTTCTGGGTTTTAGTCTCGAAGCTCGGCCCGACATTCCTTTTAGGGACAAAGGAGAATAAGAACAGGCTAATTAAGGCCTCTGGCAGTGCAGAGGGGGGAGAAGCCGTCTGAGTGTTGGTGTTTGCACTTAGCAATGCTAATGCTAAGGGCGTAGATTTGGGTGCGGACAGAAGGGACATTGTACGGACAGTACGGACATTACCAGTATTGTGAGAGTACCCTGTGTGTTTAGGTGGGAGGGGAGTTCAGGGTCGATTTGGGCCCTACCAATGTAGAAACCAAAACTACGCCCTTGCACATGGGGCATTTCTCCATGTAAATGGCTACGTGCATCAGTGGGGAATAATAAGCATATCCATAGAACGATATGTTAAAATTTTGGCCCATTAGGTTTTCAAATTTCTACTCTGTTAACTATTGGTCAATCCTAATAATGAACATAAACAGAACAATTGTACATGATAGTTGCAAAGACGCAGATGTATCTCTCATGTATATTATACCCATCTGTAGAACTGACTCATAATGAATTAACCTACAAGTACTTTATTGAAAAATTGTTTTTGCAGTTGGTCAAGCCTTTAATATTTAATATTTCCCAGAGAGATATTTAACACTCAACCAGCAGACTTTTTAATGCTAAGCCCTAGTAATAACCCAAGGGGAGCCTGTGAGCTAAACAAGTTAATATTTTCTAGAAGGGCTTGTATTGTTTCAAAATATGTTCCAAAAGAAAATGCATACATGTGTGCAGATCATACACGCTCGTACAATCACTTTGATGACTCATGTTGGGGAAGCAGGAGACCGATTGGCCTGTACCGAAGCCTCTCAGCCAGCTAACCCCCCCCCTTCTCAGCGTCACCTCTCACCCCAGGCCTGGCTTTTTGAACTATGGTGTTCTTTCTAGCACTATATTGTTTTTCGTTATGCTCTCTGGAAGACACTTCAGCTGCCAAGAAGGACACATTCTCACCCTGGTACTCCCACTTGTGACAATTTAAACATAAACACACAAACTCAATGGGGGACGTTACAGCACGCTAAACTCTCTCTGTCGCTATGTAGCCGCTAGCAGAGAAGTAGGTAAGCATTTCGACAGATGCTGCCTCCTTTTGCGAATCTGCTGTGTGAGACCGTTTCGGACTTTCCTGTGAATGGTGAGAGTGGGCTCTACAGCTAAAGCTCTTTAACAGATTTATGACTTGATGAGATGCGTTTACTGTCCGCTGTGTTTTTGTCATCATCTGTGAAGTAGCTTTGCTGTAATGCTGATGAGAGATGACACCTGTCACCAACTGGCAACCAGAACCAGTCACCAACTGGCAACCAGAGCCATACTGCATAATATGAACTGCTACAGGAAATTGTGTCTCCATTAAATACCCTTATGAGCTTAAGATACCTTCATGATATGAAGCAGTTTAACATGACCACATGTGTGTGAAAAAGCTGGGTTATTCACAACATCTGGATCGCATGTGCCAATATAGTCTGAAAGGGCTGCTACAGGGAAGCTTTAAACTTAATATGAAAAGGTAAATTATTACAACGCCCCATAAATGTACACACCTCAAGACCACCGCCCTAAAAAATGTAATGGCATTTGTGGCATTGTGGGATACCCTTACAAGCTTGTTTCTTCTGGAAGCTTGACAGGAGCAACAGATTCTGTTTACGTGCACACATTTCGTATAGATATGGGCTGCAGTACACTTATAGTGTGTGTCTGTGTGTGTGTGTTTGTCTCCCATGTCATCTCATGTCATCATTGCGTGTTGAATCCGTATTCAGCTTTCAAGAAGTGTGTGTGGACATATTTTTATTATATTATAAGCGTGATAAAAACCAGTTATTTTCTACCTTGTGGGGACATTTTTTTTTGGTCCCCATAAGGATAACCTCAATTTTATAAAAATCTGTGTCTGCAATCAAAAAACTAAAAATACGAAAAGACTTATTTTGTTTGGTTACTTATGGTTAAGGTTAGGGCTGGGTAGGGGTTAAGGATGTCATAGCTGGGATCAGAGTTATGCCCATAGGGATGAATGGAGTGTTCCCATAAAGATAGGTATACATGGTATGTGTGTGTGTGTGTGTGTGTTGGGGTGGAGGGCCGTATCAGGGTAGCGCAGATGCTGAAATGTTCTAATATCCCAGCATGTTACATGTAGACTGTTGAATGTTCCTTGAAACATTTGGATTAGAGGAGAAAAAAGCCTACATTTGCATCACAAGAAGAGCTCAAAACTGCTTAAAAATGCAAATTCATGGCTCTGGGTGGTGTCAAGGGATTCCTGTCCTTCAGTAAAGCTTGAAATGTGACGCCACACTAGTTTGTTTCTGCATGAATTCTGGGCGCGGGGGGGGGGTTCTGAAGGCGGCCGTATTCTCTTTGTCACGGCTGGGAAGTTTAAACCGAGTGCTAACCACTGGCATATCCACAGCTCTTATGCTTCAGCTGAGTCTCCACTGAGGTTTTACGTTTTTAAAGTGTCACCGTTGGGAGTTTAATGCATTATCAGTGCTATAATCACAGCCCTAAACATGCAACTCTTCACTTGTGAATTGTTCAGTATTTTTCACAAACATCATTTTATAAAATACTTATAGAATTTCATAGTTCAGGGAATCTTTATGACATTAAATTGAGTACAAATACGTTCTGGAATAAAGTGAAACATATGGTGTTGTGTGGCATGAAAGCGTCCCCCGAAATAACCACAGAAACCATCCACATCTGAAACTGCTTCCCAAATGACAAACATATTTACCGAAAGTCTCCTCTCCCTTTCAAAGGCCCTAAACCCAGAGTCTCAGATTAAGTCCACAGAGACCCCTGCGTACACATGTTTTAGCTCTGACTGCTCCTTTGGTCAAATCGAGTAGTACACCAAATATGATACTTTTTAATTATGTAAATAACGAGTTGGCTTTGCTTGGCTCCTTCTGCCTCTTAAATTCAGTGATTAATGGTCATTGTGCCCCCCCCACGGTCCAGCAGAATGATATTTGTCCTCTGCATTTAACCCATATGTGACATAGCCGTGGGCAGCAAATTCAGTGCCTGGGGAGCAGTGCTATGGGGCAAGACGTTGCTGATCAGGGAACTGGACCAGCCATCTTTTGATTACAAGTGCCTAATAGTTAGGGAGGTACCTATGAATGTAGATTCACTAGAGAACCGGGGTGAGTGCACTCTTTATGCTGGTAAATATGCAAGGTGATGGAATCGTCTTCTAAGTCCAAACAGAGCCTCTGTTCCCCGTCAGTGGTTTCTGGAGGTCAGTATCGTAGAGTGACATCCCATGCAGGGTGTGCTCTGCCTTGGGCTTTATGCTGCCTGGGATAGGCTCCAGGCCACCCCATGCCCCTGACCACAAGAAGAAATCGCAAGGTAGAGGGATGGATGGATGGATGGATGGACAGCGAGACTCATGGGTGGACAGGATGCTAATTAGCAGCTGGACTAATTTGGCCTAAGGTATAGTTTGGAATGAAAACCAACACACATAGCTTTCCCTTAACTCAGTATGAAGTATTTTCAGTAGCCCTCCTTAAATTTTAAATATGTCAGTGCCCCAGTAATGCTCTTTCCCCGCACCCACAAAGGCTACACCCCCCAGGTCCTTTTTTTTTACCGTGTTTTGAGGTGCGAGTCGTTGCCCTGGATACAATGCTCCATGAAATAAAAATGTAACCGTGCCTCTGTGAGGTCAGTGACGCTGCCCTCTGCAAAGTCCGCCTGGCCGTCACTGACGCAGATCCCTTTCCTGTGTGACTGAGATTTTTATTGTTCTGAGAAACCAGTCTTCAGTATCTCCATCCACCAGCCGCCTCCTGCTTCCTCTCTGGGAGGAAATGCTGTGTCGCTTTTTTTGGCCCATCCTGCAGAATTAAGGTCTAAATTAAACTGGATTTGTCCAGCTTTGACTTCAAGTAAAGAACAAAAAATAAATGAGGCTGACTCAATGAACCTTTGAGCTCTCTGATTTGTGAGTGCTAAGCGCTGGATTTGGTTTTGGGCTTTGATTTCAGATAGCTAGATCATGTTCCCTAATTCGTCTTGCGTGTTATCATTGTCAAAAACAATGGGACGGGACCTTAGTTAGTGCTGTTATTTTTTGCCATTATTTGTGAGACTGGCTATCTAAAACACATAGTCCAAAGACTAAACCAATGATTTTGTATTTTTGTACTGGAGATTATATACAGCGACTAAGATGTTTTTTAATTCCTGTAATAATTCCTGACCTACTACCGCCGCACCACAGACAGCGTTTTAACGTACTGTATCCGTGTATGGTGCCTCAGCTGCGCATGGGCGGATAGTGTTGGTAGCGCAGAGGATCGTCGAGGTGCGGCTTCCAACCCCGGAGGACGTTTACGGCACACGCTGCCTCGGGAAAGCCGCCGGCTTCTGCACGGAAGCCACGGACCCATGGCACAGAATACTGAACTTCTCCCATGGGGCAGACGCCTCAGAGCCTTTCATGCACGGATCTCCAGGCTCGGAGTCAGCTTCATCCCAAGAGCTACTGACACACTCAGTCAGTCCATGAAATGTCCCCGGTATAAGTGTTTGTCCTTACAATTACCTGACTGTAAGCTTGTAAACGGCACTGCAAGCGTAACACTGCACAACTTGAGCCATTTTATGAATCACTTGCACTATATGTATATGTACATTGTATTTATGATTTCATATTGTACATTTTTTGTAGTTTACCTTTTTATCATTTAATATCGAGAAGTTCCACACTGAATCTCATTGTAATGTGTACATTACACATTAAGCACATTACAATGACAGAATAAATTAATTCAATTCAATATTTATGACATTTCATTTTAATAATGCTATCTCAACTTGAATTCGTTGGATTCATTAATTTTAAAAAGTTAATTAATTGACAGTTAAATTATGAGCATAGTTATGACAACTGAATATAAAAAAACCCGCAGTTAAGTCAAAACAATTTCAATTTTAATATAACTTATCTGTAAGGTAAAAAGTGGGAACAGTTCTGTTGATGATGTAGTTTATTTTTAAAATTAAAGGAATACTAAAACTATGTAGTTGCTTTCTCAAACGTATGCGCCTTAGGCTGTTATTGAACTTAATAATCCGGTAATATTACAGATACAATGAAATAGCTCATATATAACAGACAAGCCTAGTATACACCAGACAGAATTAGAGTCAAGTAAACCCAATGAACCAAAAAAGGTGAAGGACAGTTTAAGGGTTATAGGAGAAGTTTGAAAAATATTTCGGAACTAGTCGTCCTTCTAGTGAATTAAGCAATTTCAACAGGATGGACTCTGTTCTTTTTTTTTTTTTTTTTTGCAAAATAGTTTATCAGTTCGGAGCATACACGGGAATTCCGGTTTGGGATTGTCCCCCTAATTCCTGACTTCCACAGGAAGACTGGCATAAATAGCAATTCCAAAGCTTCCGAAGGCATTTCACTTCTCTTCGGCCGCTTGACGAGGAGCACCGAGAAACTAACCATGGCTTATATCCTAATGAAACACTGGAGTGAATTAAAAGAAACTGCAAGTATGGACGCCTCAGCTAAACTGCAAGACAAGTGGTTGGACGTGGTGTCTATGGTCACAGCTGTTAAAATACTCAGAACGAATGGCATCGAGCCGCAGACTCGGGGTAAGCACATTCTCCTTACCAGGAACTATTTATTTTTACAGGTAACGAAAAGGTGTGATGCTTAGATCATGTTTTATTTTAGCACACCATTTATTATTATTCTTATCATCATCATCATCATCATCATCATCATCATCATCATCATCATCATCATCATTGGTGACTGGCCTTAAATGTTTATTTGCTGCTGCATTTTGCAGTGATCTGCCATCTCCACCCTTTTGATCTAAGAACAGAAATATAAACATCCTTTGAAAACGCCCTCGTCGACACACCCTCTGCTTTTAATGGGGTGTGAGCATTATGTACGGTTTCAGTTTAAAGGTAACTGATAGCCTATGTAGTTAATGACATAAAGGCGTAAAGAAATGAAGTTAGAAAGTAAAAATGGAACTTAAAAGGCACACATTTTCATTGGGAATTTTAACATATATGCACTATTCTTTGTTCACTTGTCCTAATTTCCTTCAGTGTTTTCGGTGCACGGTAATAGCGCTGAAGACGGCAGATAATATTCCTTCCTGTATCCAAATACGTTTACAACTTATTTAGATCCAATCTCGCTGAGCCAATAAATATTTCCGGTGGCCAGAGTAGGGAAGAGACACATATGAGGGCTTTTTGCATGCTGTGTCTCTCACATAAATGTTCTAAACCTTCTCTCAAAGTGTTAGACAATATATTCTGCAGTATGTTGAAAATGATTAGTGCTATCATCCGCGGTGTTGCGGAGCATCCACTTTGCACATATATACACCAAATGAAGTAGTAATAACTAACCAACTGCGTTTATTACTACTTTAAAAGTGGCACTCTGGGCTGCTCTTAAGGACTTCTCTTAGCCGGGTTCTGCACGGGGGGTTGTAATGCAGGCTTTGTGACAGTGATGCGCATCGAACCCTTAATGGATCGCTAATAATCTTTGGCTTAGGGAAGCACTGGAGGCGGCGAAGTGCGAACGATCGGATCAGAGACTCTCGGAAATGATGAGGCGAGTAAAAGGTAGGGCTGCATATTTACAACATGGACTTAATTATTACCTGTTGCTGTTTCTAGTTTGTCATCCCAGTTTAATCCCTTAAAAAAAAAAAATCTCACCAATTTTTTAATTTGAAGAGCGTAGAATATATGCATGGAGACCCTGGTTCCTGTTCCCAGAAGCGTTTTCAGTGTACGAACATCCTAGAATTAGAGGACGGAATCCCACATTTATTACGTCAAGATGGGTGTTTCCCCGACCTGCAGCCGTGGTCACGGGGCTGCTCGTGGGGAGGCAAGCTAGGGTGCCCCCTGCGTCCGCTCCCCATTTCTGTTAAACCCGAAAGCGAGCGATCCCGCATCTTCCCAGCTTCACTTCTGAAGTAACTTGTGCTTCATGCGAGACGGAACTTAATATCTGAGGAATACCACGCTTGTCTGAACGTTTGTTTTATCCCCAGTCAGTCCTGTACAGATCTACAGATACGCTATCTGTATCTGGGACTTGCTTTGTGAAACTTTGATAAGAGGGATGCGATAGCTGATATCACTGAATCTGCTACAACATCATTAACAAAGAAGTCGTGGAGAATAAAGTTACGCTGCAAAACAGGTAATCTGATGGTGTTAGTCTTTTTATAGTCCTTCTTGCAACCCTCAAGAGCATGCGATCAGTACATCTTTTTAAACTTTAATTGTTTATTTTAATGTATGTATATTTGCACATGTAATATACTATCTATACATGATGGGAAATACCGTGGAAATAGTGTTTTGTTGAGACTAAGGTGTTGTACTCCATTCTTGTCTTTGATGTGCTTAGTAAGGTAAGAAACAATGCATCATTTACGGCTGGTTTGCAGATTACCTATTTATTGTGAACTGGCGCTCTCTGTTGGTCAACAGATATCCAGTACTATAGGATTTATCACGAAACCGTACATTACATATATATGTGTGTATATATATATATAATATATATGTTATTTTTCTTCGGATGGAAGGTAGTTCAGTTTAGCTGATGTTGCATCTTTTTATCTGTTAGTCGGCCATGGTAGCGCTACCCACATTTCTTTCCCTCTGTTGTTTACGTTAAGGAAAACCTTTGTTTAATTCCCGTTATCTCAGAAGTCCGATTTCCTCATTCCATTCCAGGCCTGAGTAAGTAGCGATTCTCTGCTTGAAGTGGTATGATTGACTGGAGCTGTAACCCCCAAAAGAGGGTTATGACCTCAGCCCTCCCAGCGCAGTTTCTCAGTAATAGATCCTGAAAAGTGGCCATGGTGGACTGGGTCCTGCAGACACCTCTGCGATGGCTGCCATTGTCTCTTAAAGAATGTTCATGTCAGGAAGTAGAGGCCTTAACAAAACTTCTGGCTAATTAGTTTTTTTCTCTCTTCTTCTTTGAACCCGAGGGAAAAAGAACCTTTCTTGTCAAATGAAAGGCAACATTTTTTGACTACTAGGGTTCAGAGAACAACTCATCACGCATAAATTATAATATGCGTACACAATAAAGTTTGATTTCTGTACCTCTAATGAGTATGAGACTATACGACTCAGATTTTCACTCCTCTTTCTACATTTTTTCTCTTACATTTTTTTTAAACATTTGTCATTTTAATTTTTAACGTGATAGCCTACGTTAAGCTCATTTTTATGGCTAGCCAGTTAATGGATGGATTTTTTAGCCTGGCTTAAACAAGTGGAATGAAGTATCCATCGTAGAAAGCATAATCCAGTATAATCACTGGGAGTTAGTGGCAAACATAAATGATGGCATTGGCTTAGTTTAGCTAGCAGACCTTCCCTTGGCCCCATGCGTGTTCAGGGGGCAGTCATCATCGCTGGTAATGTACCTCCCATAACATACAACCACTTAGGAGGTTATGTCAGTAACGGCAAGTATAGCTGGCAAGACATAGTTAATAATGAAATAAGTTGTTCACTCTAGTATGTTCTATGTCCCCTCCACAGCTAATTCACAGTTTGGCAGATACTGTGAATGCATTTTTAAATTAAACATTTGGATTTGCTTGTTCAAATTAGAGCTGTAGGGCTGTTTCTGCATGTGGATAACAGTTTTTATACAGAACCTTTGTTTTTATAAATAGATGGATGATATACAAGCGAGAGTATTTGCAGGTATGCAGTTTTAATTGCCAGTGTGAAATGCAGACCACCCCTGGATGGGGTCAGAGAGTCTTTTGCTTAGGAGCCTGGCTGGGATTGCGACCCAGCCCAGGCAGTGTAGATGCTGTGTTCAGTCTGCCAGAACTGATCCCCCGTTGTGTGAAATGGGAACAATGCCTGGCAATCTGTTGCGTGCTGCAGTGCAGCGTGTGGCCAAGTCTGCCTCAGCGGTTCAGAAATAACCCCAAACGAAATCCCGCATATTACACTGTCCCTCAAGGCCTCTCCCCGTAATTGGCAGCTAATGCTGTGAGTTTAATATATTGTTGTGTTGCTCAAACTTGTTTATGAAATTGAAATACCATTTTAGCTTTGTTAAATATTAATTATCATTTTGGAAATAGTAATTGTTACATAACATAGTTCAGATCTCTTAAGCAATAAGTGTTTCAAAGAGCAATACACTAATGTGTATTTCTTTTATATTGTATGGGGGGTGGGAGCTCATAGAAGTTGTTCTGTGCCACAATAACCTGCTCAGATTCAGTCAAGTCAACTTTCAGCCAAGGCATAAGGTTGGCACAGAGGAAATTTCTCAATAAATAGAGACCAGTCTGCTCATCTCACCAGCAGAGGGCCAATCATAAATGAAGAAAAAAGGCACGCTATGTCTGTCATTGTTGTTCTTCCAGGAACAGAACAAACAGCATGTTGGTGAGCTTCGTTGATGCTTGTGAGAAACGCTTGTGACCTCACAAGCCAGAGTGTACACCTTACTCAATGTCATAAGGAAACTTCAGACGTATGTGTCTTTTTATTATGTGGTAATATGGCAAGCAAAAGAGTCCCTGACATTGTGCATCTGCTGTGTTGTGTCTGGAGTATTTTCTTTCTACAGCGCCACCCAGTGGTGATTGCTCCCATAGTAATTATGGCCTCTTTTCTGAAATAGTGCTGAGTGACACACCTGCTAGCCATCTGTAACATTTAAGGGCCACTGACGACTTTGGCTCCTAGCAATTACTTGCTTTTAGAAGGCCTACTGTCTTTGATCATTAAATTAAGAAAAACATTTATACACAAGGTTTTGTTTTAGGTGTAACTGTGAAGTGGTGGTTATAGAGGTGCTTTTAATGGCTGAGCATTACTGCAGAGGGGGATATGCCCACTACAAGCCTGCTGACAGAACAAAATCACCTACTACCCAAACCCACAAACATAACAGTGCTTCCTCGTGGAAAAGACATGTTTGTCAATAACCACAGTACAGGTAGATGTTATCTGTCTAATTTTTTTATTTGTTTTTGGATGCTCTTTATTAATGAGTACTATGGCTGTAGAATCTAGGATGGTTTTATGTCCCATGGCAAACGTCAGAGGGTGTTGACTGATTTCAGTGAGTAGATCCTCAAGGTTGCACAGACTTTGAAGGAGCGCAGAGAATTCACAAACTGAACGGCACAGACAGATCGCTGCCCCTCATGTTATTCACGCCTTTCGATACATTTCTGGTGCTCCTGCACGGCAGTACTTGGCGGGGGTGTCACTGTGAGCCGAGGCTGCTGTCACTGCAATCGCAGAATTCCATTGTCACTGACACCAAACTGAAATCTGACCAGTGTTTTTCATCTGATGCACATCTTACCAGGGAAGTTAGACGAGAAGTAAGGAGCTTCCTGCTGCGTCTGCTTGCCAGCAGTACTAGGAGGGACTGCCGTGCCCTTCTGCTAATATTATGAAATTAGAGTTTCCTCAGTAACCCAATATACTCTGCAGCATGGGTACAAACAAGTTTGATTTTGCTGTACGGCTTTGTATGGCTTCAAAAGAGATTTGTGTGTAAACATGGTGAAGTAGAGCGAGGAGCATGACATAGACTACATAGAAAGGCCCATGAATCAGCCTCCTTATTCCTTATTACATTATGCAATATGCGAGATTTATTGATTACATGTGAGGCTAATGTATCTACAGAGTAGCTGTTGCATGAGCAGAGAGCTCGAAAAATATTTAAAAAATTTTTCACTGTAATTGCACTTATGAGTGACATTTTCACCAATTCCAGTGAACAGTTGACTGATTATGGAAGTTACTGCAACTGGTTTTTCATGTGAACTTCCAGACAGAACATAACAACTGGGAATATCTTTGATGGTCAGCAACTCCCTCTTTGTCTTTGGCTGCCACAGGTAGCTGGAGCTCTCTGCCAGGCACATCGAACACCCTGAGACACTGGTAACATCCTGGCCCCATCGTGCCCAGTGCCACGCAAACGAGGGATACTGGGAAAACGAAACTGCAAGACCGGCTGGCATGTATCCGGCGCTCCCGCTCCTGTCTTCCCTGCTCATTCTCCATGTGTTTGGTCTGCACCACCATGGTCAACCAGGGTAACTGCTCATATTCCTCCCTCGCTAAATCACCCTACTGTTCTTAATTTAGTTAGAGTTTCCTGTAAGATCTTTGAACCCTGAAAGCATTGTGCTTGATCTTAAGCAGATCTGGAGGTCTGGAAGGACAGGTTTGGGACAGAGAGGTCACGTGCTTAACACTCACCCCCCCCCCAAGCCAGCCGAAGGCACGAAACGAAGGATGTGACTCCCTTACATTGCGAGACACTTAAAGACCTTGAGGTTCTCATCTGGAGCCCATTTTCCGGGCCTCTTGCCTTCTCAGAACAGGACCAGAACCTGCAATGTCTCTGGCTGGGTAATGTGTTTCGAATCAGCTGGCCCACTCCCACGGCCACGGCACACGCACGCAGGCTAACGAGGCTGCTGAAGGGTCGGCAAAGCTCCTGTCAGTCTAATTGTAGCTCTTCTGAAAGGGCTCCATTTCACCTTCTTTAACCTTTTCCCAGTTTTCCCTGAAACCACAGTGATTTCATGCTTTTGCATAAATGCATATGAACTAAGCTGGCTGAATAACATGCAAGCGGAGAGAGAGGGAGAGAGGTCCCAGATGAAAAGGTTTGCTAAATAAATCACCTAGACACAGTACTCAGAGATGCATGGGCATATTTTTATGCAAAACGGTGCTTTTGATATTGTTAGTTTCCATGTAATCGAGTCGTTCCCAGTTTTCAGATGATTCAAGAACTGAAGAACTGTAGATGAGGACGCTAGCAATGATGTTGAATGAACGAATGATACATTTATATAGCCCCTTTCAAGAGACCCAAAGCTAAGGTGGTGACGGGGCAGGAGGGAATTCACCAATTCCATGTAGGGGATGATTAAGAGGCTAGATTTGAGAGGGCCACAGTGGGCAGTTTTAGCCAGGGCATCAGGGTACCACACCTACTCTTTCAGCACAGTGTCCCGATTGCTGCACTGGGATCCTCGCAGACCATAGGATG
>JAODKN010000041.1:18538339-18549823 GCA_026774425.1 Petrocephalus zakoni | reverse complement strand
GGCTAACCTTGGCCGCACCAGCACCTGCTGATGTTTCCCTCGCAGACCATAGGATGGGCTAACCTTGGCCGCACCAGCACCTGCTGATGTTTCCCTCGCAGACCATAGGATGGGCTAACCTTGGCCGCACCAGTACCTGCCGATGTTTCCCTCGGCTGGTGTAACTAGTGAAATGAGCTCAAAGTCATTACATGTGCCTGATTCTACTGTTTTTTGGGATTCCCCTCTTACAGCCGGAGGGCTTGCGGCAGACGCTTCCAGAACAGTGGCCCTGTGGTCCTGCACACCGAGTCCTTTGTACAGCCAATCCACAAACCTTATATCACCCACTGCCAAGGCCATAAACTCTGCAGCACATACAGGTAAGCTTCCACGACAAAGATACAGACATCCAAATGCTAACAGCATGCGTTAGCCGCTATCAGAGCTCACACCTCCTGGACTGCGGGTCCGATTCCGCTAATGTGCGGCTCTTTCTGGGTATTCAGGGCATTTCTTCACACAGTGCAAAGACGTGCAGTTTAGGTGAATTGGTGCCTCTGCATTGCCCATCCCTATGATAGACTGGCTTCCTGCCCGGGATAGGCTATAGGCTCACCACCGTCCTGCCCGGGATATGCTATAGGCTCACCACCGTCCTATCTGGGATAGGCTATAGGCTCACCACCGTCCTGCCCGGGATATGTTATAGGCTCACCACCGTCCTGCCCGGGATATGCTATAGGCTCACCACCGTACTGCCCGGGATATGCTATAGGCTCACCACCGTCCTGTCTGGGATAGGCTATAGGCTCACCACCGTCATGTCTGGGATAGGCTATAGGCTCACCACCGTACTGCCCGGGATAGGCTGTAGGCTCATCACCGTCCTGTCTGGGATAGGCTATAGGCTCACCACCGTACTGCCCGGGATAGACTATAGGCTCACCACTGTCCTGCCCGGGATATGCTGTAGGCTCATCACCGTCCTATCTGGGATAGGCTATAGGCTCACCACCGTACTGCCCGGGATATGCTATAGGCTCACCACTGTCCTGCCCGGGATATGCTATAGGCTCACCACCGTCCTGCCCGGGATATGCTATAGGCTCACCACCGTCCTGTCTGGGATAGGCTATAGGCTCACCACCGTACTGCCCGGGATAGACTATAGGCTCACCACCGTCCTGTCTGGGATAGACTATAGGCTCACCACCGTCCTGTCTGGGATAGGCTATAGGCTCACCATCGTCCTGCCTGGGATAATCTATAGGCTCACCACCGTCCTGCCCGGGATAGACTATAGGCTCACCACCGTCCTGTCTTGGATAGGCCTATGATCATATGGGAGATCATGCGTCAGCCATAAATAATGTCAACGCTGTAGGTATATTTTGATAAGAACATTCATGGCTCCTTACCTATTGCTCCCAGACACATAAAGGTATAAGATATTATAAAAAGGATCTTCATCGATCACCGCTGACATGAAAACATGAAGCACATGCCCAGAAAAACATGAGAAGATCTCGTTACCCACTTGGTCTGTACTTTCTACACTGTCTCTAACATCATCAAGATTAAAAAAATAATAATCTGGGGTAAAACATACCCAGTTGTCACTATTCCTAATACCATACATTAATTTTATTATGATATCACTATGATTATTACAGGCAAATTTGGACATTTACTGTACAACTGGTGTCTTATGTTATTTATTTGGGCAGGGATGGGATGGGGGGGGGGGTTGTCTTGCTGAAGGAGTATCTAAGAAGTTTCTTGATGATCATCCAATGCTTTTTGAAGGGGCTGCCAGGAAAAATCTCGATGAGACTTAACCTCAGCCATCAGTGAAGTGTTAGAACGGGCCACGGCATTGTGCTCCCACACACACACACATACCATGTATTACTACCATTATGGGGACACTCTATTTATTCCTATAGGCATAACCCTGATCCCAACTATGACACCCATAACCCCTACCCAGCCCTAACCGTAACCAAAGTAAAAACAAAATAACCAAACAATGGATGAGACTTTTGGCATTTTTAGTTTTTTGATTGCAAACACAGATTTTTATAAAATTGAGATTTTTATCATTTATTTTGCTATTCTGTGTACAAACCGCACGTGTCACCTAGGTGGGGGGGGGGGGGGTGCCTGACCTCATTCAGCCAATCAATCTCATGTGTTAACAGGACGCTGTACAGAGTGGCCTACCGGAGTGTTAGCCGACTGGCACCAGCAGAACATTCCTACCCAGAATGCTGTCCGGGTTGGCGCAGGTTACACTCACATAACTGTAATCAAGGTGAGGCTTCCTTGCTCTTTTTTTTGCAACCTAAAACTGTATTTATTCATACATACATAAGTGTACTATACTGCAGTTAGAAAGAGTTCTTGAATGTACTACATATGTAGCTTACAGTATACGTAAGTGAGCATTTTAGCTGTTGGCTAAAATGGTTGGGAACGCTCTAAAAGACCACGGTATCTCTTCTTATACAGATTACAACTGCATCATATTAACTTCTGCATAATGTTTTGAGGAAATATTTGTAATACTGTAAAGTTGTAAAAAAGCCTCCCTTAAGTACTCTGTCGCGGTCGCATCTCGCTGGCTGTCTTACACCCTGGCCTGCATTTGCACACTTGTCTCTACACGGGACTGGTCTCATGTACCCGTTCCGCCTGGTCCCGCAGCGGTGTGTGAGGAGGCGTGTGCCAATGGTGGCACGTGTGTCAGGCCCAACCAGTGTGCCTGTGCGTCAGGCTGGATCGGCCGCAACTGCCAAACAGGTAAGCAAGGCGCCCTGAGCGCGGTTACGCCGCGTGCACCATAATCGCACCGCGCCTCCCATCTGAATCTGACATACATTCAGGGGAAATTTCCCTGCTTTCTTCTGTACACAGCCATGCAACTACTTACCAGACAAAATATAAAATAGTAGCTGCTTATTCTGGAGATGAGTACAGTCAGTACAGTGATGAGTGCTGGCAAAGTCAAATTTGATGCCTGATGAATTTTAATCTAAATTTAAATCTATTCGTTATGTCGTAATGACATTTTTTAAATTTCATAAATTGTGCATGAAAGTACTACTCATCCTGGCTGACGGTTCTCTGTCCGCTTGGCGCTACATATCAATGCCCCTAGTGGAAATAAGAGGAACTGCAGGAGCATTTACGCAGTTACGCCCCATCTTACAGATATTGATGAATGCAGCAGCTCAAAGCCCTGTTCCCAGACATGCCTCAACACCGCAGGCAGCTTCCGCTGCGGATGCAGGGCGGGATACACGCTGGCTGAGGATGGACACTCCTGCCAGGTGCTTCCAGCACCCAGCCTTCCGGATGAGAGTCAGCCACTGAGCAGCAGCAACAGCACAGGCATATCCACTGCCAAAGGTATAACATCGGATAGCCAAGGACAGCAGCGGCCTTGCTGTGAAGCGCAGGCACAGGCACAGGCACAGGCACAGGCACAGCCAGGCGCGTTTGCATTCCAGTGTAACCTCCATGTGGAGCCAACAGGGGTCATTATTGGACTGAGCAGATGCCTCAGCTTAGATGTGAAAGGAGGGAAACACTAAGCCACTGTTATTTGCTTATGAGTCTGTGGAAGCAAGAATAGATGTCAGCCAAGCTACATCAGAGGTGGGACTTCATGGAGGGTCTTCCACACCAGAGGAGATCCAGCTGCAGGCCCTGTTACTTTAACGGAAATCAAACCCAGCCGGAATGTATGTGCGTGAACCTTAAGGCAGACGTAAATATGAATTCATATTTAAAACATAAACAAATGTTATAGAGATAGTCCCTAGCAATGAGTTGAGTGTCCTATTGCTCATCAGCCAAAGGATTTTGCTCAGGAGAGCCAATCAGATAAACTCTCTACATTCATTGGTCAGGGTTATGAAGAGACAAAGACGACCTCTTGTATCGGATTCCCGCGAATACGGGTGTGCCTCAGTGACTCCTGCTGCGCCGCGAGTGGTCGACAACCTCCCAGCCGCCTGAGCTGCTTTGGCACTGAACCACTCTCCACTGGAAGGAAGAGGACGTGACCAGTTCCGACTTCACGGTCCATTATTACTTTTGGTACGCGCTAGGCCACTCTCAAACTCGTACCGTGAGTAATAATGCACTGTGGCCGGGGCCATCACCAGGGACAAAGGGTGGCATGCACCGAGCGCTTTGAAGGTTCAGGGTTGTCCAGAGCCTACTGATCATACTGAAGCTGGGCGCCTACATTCTTAATGTAGAGATTTATTGTGACAGGAATAAATCCAGGGAAGCATTAAATTCCAATAAAGATTGCTAATCATTACAGTTGAATTTAGGCTTTTACAAAACCGACATTTCACATATCTGCGGGAGTAATCTGAGCATTGTGCTGCCTGCATCATATCGGTTGGTTCACACAGACGGCTGACTGACCTGCAGCCTAGTTACTCCACTGTGGCGTAAATACTCCCTGCAGAAAGTCAGGGAGTGCAAAATACAAACTGCAAAATATAGCCAGCAGTCTGAAGGCGGGAATTCTATGTTATTATGGATCTTGACCCAAGTTAGATTGTCTTTATTATACGACAAAAAAGTACAATTAAGTGGTGCCGTGTTTGCCATTTGGCGAAGCACATTGGAATGTTTCTTCTCACATACCCCATCTTGCTTTCCTTTGACAGACAGACAGACAGACACACACACACACACACACACACGCAGCTGACAGTGAGGCTTGGGGCCTGAGCACAGGGTCAGCCATTTATCTGACACCCCTAGACCATTTCGGGGGGTTAGGGGCTTTACTCAAAGGCCCAGCGGAGATGTCGCTATTCGGCCGGGGACAGGACTTGACTGGCGACCTTCCAGTTATAGGCACAGAGGCCTAACCCGCAAAGCCACGCACTGCCCCCACACGCACTGCCCCCCACACGCACTGCCCCCCACACACACTGCCCCCACACGCACTGCCCCCCACACTCATAGCTCTTTTTGTCACGGTGATGAACTGGTCTTTATGTCGAATTTGCAGATAAGAAAAAAATGCTCCGCTGAAATAGTTATCTTGAACGCTATCTTTGTCGCCTAGCTAACATGCTTTTCGTATAGTGAAACAGTGCAACTGTTTGTACAGCTGGACATTTTAGGGGGGGGGTAGTTTAAGCATCTAGTTCAAGAGAACAACAGGGAGTCTGATCTTGGAACTTTTACTAGGAACCACTATAAACGTCATTAACAACTACCCAACTTGCTGCTGTTTAAGTAACATTACTATTAGGGCCGTAATGGTAGTTGTGTTTTTTTTTGTTGTATTTGTTGTGTGCCGTTCAGTTCCATCATTTGTAATTCAGAGAGCACACAATGATTGAATGAATACACTTCAAGATATGGGTAGGATGTAAATGTGTGTCTGCAAGTCAGTCCCCCTGTGGCAATCAAATCAGGCAGCAAAAAATGACAATGGCTATAGGGTCCTTATCGCTACAGTTATGCGGTCATATTCAGCAGTAGCGAACACAGGCCTGGATGGGATTTAGTCCATTATGATTATGATGCGGTATTATTTATTTTATATATTCATTGCCAATTAAGCATCTTCTATGTTACGTTCAGACAACTTGCCGTTTGTTTGGTTTATAGCGGTTCGTAATTGCGCTTGTAGTTTTAATAATAATTTAAAAATAAATTGATTTCCTGCTGTACCAAAATCACACTGAATGGTGAACGCGAAACTGAGGTGCGTTCCAAACTTGCAATATGCGTACAGTTACATGCCTAATTACTGCTAGAAATTGGAGCTGCTGTCTACTGTCGGGAGTTCTGTTTGCATTATAATGAAATTATTCATTAGAATGCAATGACATGGGAAAAATGTGCTTTTCTTGTTTCTTCAGCCTTCTGTCCACATGTAGTAGACCCTCATCCGGGTCCAAAACTGCTCTATGGTGAGCAGTATGGGAACGGCATGTATCTCCATCTCACAGTTCCTCTATGCTGGAGATACTGGGTCATGGTGAAATCTGATATGGAAACAAACAGCTCCTGATACAGCTATGTGTTGTGTTCGGCTTTTTAAGGCCCTGATGCGGACACTGTCAACAACGTGACTGAAGAGGTGCAGCTACTAAAGAACAGAGTACAGCTTCTGGAAGAGGTACAGCTGCATTCGGATAGGACAGTTTTAACAAGAGCGTCTTTCATGAGGATGACACCACCCAAATAAAGATCGAATGAGCACAGACTAGTAGGACTTGACAGTCTGGTGTTCATCCCACAAAGAAATCCACCTTTGCCAGTTCAAACAGGACTTTCTTGAATTCAGTTCTTGAATTATTCCCAAACCTGCTTTAATTTTCTAAGGTGTGGGTAATTTTTCGATTTTTCAGACGTATTGTGAACTTAACAGTAACAGTTTGGCTGTTGATTCCCAAAACAGCGTAGGGGTTAACATGAATGCTCTCTGGTCCACCGCAGAAGCTGCAGCAAGCTCTGGCACCTTTCACAAGCCTATTTCCGCTGTCTCTGGAGCAAAGTGTGGCCGAGAGGAGCAGCTTCCTGACACACTCCTTTCAGCAGCTGGAACGCATCGATTCGCTCAGCGAGCAGATCGGTTTTCTTGAGGAACGCCTTGAGACCTGTGAGCATCTGTCCATATCGCCTACATCTCCTGTTCTCTTACAAGACTGCAGGGCCTTCGATTGCTTTCTCTATTGCTTTTTCAGTCATTTTATCATTCATTTTATCATTCATTTAGCAATTTTCACTTTTTTGAATCCCATAAACATCTATACTGTATATGTCTTGAACAGAATACCCAATTCACCCTATAGGTATCCTGTCCTACTATATTTACAGATCAGTATGACTTTTTTAATGTGTACATATTTGAAAAGCAACTGCAGCTGATCTACAAATTCTGCCACACTGAATCAAATGACAAATGCAGTTTGCCTGGCATGCGAAGGTGGCGCGGGTAATCGGGACGGCAGGAATGGTCCACCGCCACTTCGACAACAAGACGTGTTCCACTGGCAAATAATTCAGACCTAAACCGAGTTACCAAATAACTAAGCTAAGATAAACTGAGATACCAGTTACTTTTAAACTAAACCTTTAAAAAAAGGGCTAAAAATGATAGTCACAATCAGTTGTGGGCATGTTATATATGCAGCAAAGTAACAACTTTAAATATGGACTAAATTTTGATAAAATTCCTGGTGTGTGTGAGTTTGCATTCTGCAGCTGGTGGTACTGTTTTTCACCCTGTCGCTTCGTCGTGCCAGGTTCATGTCAAGACAACTGAAGGAGTGATGATAAGCAGAGAGATTCTCAGAAGAGCAAGACTGGCCCATCATTCTCAGCCACTTCAGAAAGCATCATTCGATGAGAGACGCTCATTTCTAATCCGCAGAGGAGGGAAATTCACAGAGCTTTCATGAGATTGGGAAAATAAGTCCGGTCTTTCTAAAGAACTTGAAATGGACAGCACTAGAAAGTGGAAAATGGACATACATTTCTAAAATGTTGTGTCCGAATGCATTTTGAAGGTTTTGTAACAGTTTTTTTTTTTTGTACATCAGAAGATATTGGCACTGAATTCATCTCATAAGCGCAGTCAATAAGTCATGTTCACATTAAAACCTGTATTGTAGGACAGGACTGGATAATGTTTAAAACTAATTTCAGAATCGAGCTCATGTATTTGTTTACACCTTCATCCCCCTAAACCAACTTCAGTGCCTCCTGAGCCCATCAGTACAAGAGGACATCACGTTGGCTATTTATGTTATTTAAGTTAATATTTTGAGTGCTTGTATAGATTTGATACACAGGTAGTTCTTTCCATAATTAAAATTCATTTTCCAAAAAAACGTTTGTCTTAAAAATAAGTCATGTTGTGCAACAAAACACATACAACATACTCAAACACACTCAATTCTCTGCTGTATGTAAAACTGAAAATACGTAATTTGAAAGCATTTTAACCAAAAAATAATAAACTTTGACTTTTAATTAAATATGCCACCTTTACAAATTCAATTTTACCTCTTTATATCTAAAAGACAATTTAACACTAATACAAAAATCAATATATCACCACATAACAGACAACAGAATGGATTCAAGCCAAATTTGATTTAAGGATTAACCAGCAGGAATCTGACAGGAGCACAAAACGCAACCCCCAGTAACTTCCACTGTGAACGGGATAGTAGCGGCCAACTTTGCTTGCAAAGCTCTACCGAGAATTGGATTATATACATATAATCCAATTCTTGGATTCATGAAATTTCATGAATTTCATTTTAATGCAGTTTCAGGCTAGGATATGTGACTGGGGCTGAAAGCATCCCTACTTATAAGGAGAACAGCCAAAGCTGCATCACATATACAGCTCCGGAAAAAAAATTCAGAGACCACTTTATATTTAAACAAAAATGTATTTCTAAATCCTGGTTTAATCCTGGTTCTGCTAGCAGAAGGCTACACTGAGCTGCCGGCTGCTTCCAGGCTGAGAGTTTCTAAGACAGCAGTAGCCTACACAAGAACAAGGTGAAGCAGGAGACACTGGGAATGACCAGAAACCAGCCAGGTAGAGGGGGGAAGTGACTTCCTAATGCCAGAGATGACCGCCAACTTATCCGGCAGTGTCTCATTTATTGGAGGATGACCTCAAGTGACCTTCAACAGGAAGGGGAAACAAAGTGGTATGAAGTGCACAGCTAGGACAGTTCATAACAGGCTCCTAGAAGCAGGACTGAAATCCCCTAAAGCAGGGAAGAAGCCCTTCATGAGAAGCAGGGAAGAGCCGTATGGAGCTTGTAAAAAAAAAAATATTATATATATATATATATATATATATATATACACACACACACACACACATACACATACATACATATAATGCAGATGCAGAACCATAAATTGAGAAATGATTGAAACAAAAAATGTAGCTGTAGTCTCTTATTTTTTTCCAGATCTGCACATTGATGAGCTTTAGATTATATATTTTTTTCTCTTGCAGGATAAACAAAACTCTTAAAATGAACAGCAGTGCTTCACATAACCATGTCTAGATAACTATTGTGCTTATTCTGAATATAAAGTTAAGCAATATATTTTTTAGCATGTTTAAACACATTTTTTGAAAGTATTGAGTGATAAGTACTAAAGAATCAGTAATATGCCTCAGCGAATAGTAGTTTTCTCAATCACTGCAGCATTCATTGTGCGTGAAGCACTCGCACAGCGGCGAGGAATCCAGACGGTGTATGGAGCTTGTAAAGGGTCACTTTCATTGCTTCTCTGTGACATCATCATTGTGTGCATGCCACAATGCTGACCATGCATACAAGAGACAGAGAGCCCTTAGCCCTAGAGGCATATTTCAACAAGAACAGACAACTCTCCAGCGCACCGCCAAGGAACCCCCAAGCGAAAACTTTAATTATTATTTTTTTTTATTTAGGATTTGAAATATGATTTTTGGCCAAGATAATTTCCCTCCCCCTGCCCATGGGGAAATTTCTGACTGTGAAACAATTAGCTTATATATGCAAACCTAGAAAACAAGCCTTTTTCTGTTTCATGTCCTGGACATGAAAAAATCTGGACAAGGGTCTTAAACATCAGAATAGCATTTACACTGGATGCTGAAAATATTTGTAAGTGAGTCTTACACAAGCCTCCAGAGCACAGAATTCTTAGGAGAGGACATTGAGTTAGACTGGATGGAAAAGAGGCCTGTGACTATACCGGGTTTGATGTATAGAGCTGAGAAGCACATCGGAACGACACAGGCCGGCTGAAAGGCCGTTCCACAATACTGGAATAAACTTACAACCCTTTTCCATAACAATAATAATTGTGTGACCTGTTCGGTGACTGTATAGAGGTTGGGAAGACGAGAGAGAAGGAGAAAATAAATGGGGAAAGCAGGTAACTGAGCACAAAGGCATGAACAAAAGAAATAATAATCCGCTTGACGAATACAGACTTATATTTACATTAAATCAGACAAATGGGATTTGGGGCAGGAGAAAGCCACAAACAGGAGCGAGAAGGCAAAACGAAAAGTTACCACAGAGCAAGCCATGGAAAGGCATGCACGATGAGTGTGCTTCTACAACAGCCTGGGCTATCAGGACCACACAAAGTCCACGGGACTCACCCAGGCCGAGTTGGGACCGAGCATCAGCTCAAACCCCCACCGCATGTTAGCAGTACTAACCAGCAGGGTTAGCAAAGGCTAAGGTCAGACGCTTAACTGACACTCCACCCATAATCTAGAAACAGGCTCCAACCCCTCCTTTTCATATAATGTTCTCCAGAGGTTGCCCGGAGCCACCAGGGAAACCTGTAAGGGAGCATGCTGGCCGTCGCCCAGCATGCCACGCCCACGGCTTAAAGACGAACGAAACAAGCATGCTGTGTAAAGCTGCTACCACTGCCACCACGTGGATCCCGGATGGGTGGGCGGGCCAGCCGGCCGGCAGTCCCAGCCCGGCCCGGCCGCCAGCCAGGGCCCACCTAATGGCTAGAGGGTCCATTGCTGTGAGCGGCCATGCCGGAGATCTCCATGAATGCGGAGCGCATGATCTTGTGGGATTTGTCCAATAGTGCGGAGATGTCGTCTGTCGTCATGCCCTTGGTCTCAATCTTTGGCAGGACCTTCAGTTTTATCGTTCCTGGAGGGAGGCAGTGAGGAGGCAAGCAGCAGAGAGACCAGGAGATGTGTGTAGGCTTTGATCACCATATTGTAAAGAGAGACCTGACAAAGCATTTCCCATTGAATATCGAGACCAAGGAAGTGGTATGCTTGCTAGTTTCTGCTTATATAGGAGTGATTAGAATGCCTTAAGCACTACGCCACCTGCTTGCTCTAATTATCAAAGTACCAAACCCACACTGCAGACTGGCCCTTCCCATTATCAGGCCATTATCCTGGACTATATATCCCAAGAGAAGACACCAGGATTTTTCAAACAAAAAACTGATGATAAAAAGATTTTGACTGATGTCTTACCAGATTTGAACTGCTTTTCTTTCCGTAAGTAGAAGTTACTGTAGGAGGAGAAGACCACTGGGATGATGGGAACCTGAAAAGCAAGAATGAGGGGTCAGCAGGAACCCAGGGACCAGCAGGAACCCAGGGACCAGCATGTGCGGCTGGCTTTGGGCAAATGGGTCTTCACTAAAAAGACAAAAATATCGAGCCATTGTGTGGGAAGGGAGGGTTGCAAAATAAGCTTGTAAATATGTGTGTACAGCTATGTGTACAGCTAATAATAGTATGTGAACTGCTCTTGTGGAAAGTCAGAGACTAGGTCACTGGGGGAAGCATTCGTTTCCTGGTGAGCATCCAGGGAATGTGTGTTGTTCTGTGGTGATCAGCATAGCTAGTTCAAACCCTACAGCAGCCCAAGCACATTTAGCCCCTAGGCTAAGGCAGCCCAAGCACATTTAGCCCCTAGGCTAAGGGAGCCTAAGCGC
>JAODKN010000041.1:18475134-18489582 GCA_026774425.1 Petrocephalus zakoni | reverse complement strand
TCATACTGACCAGTCCCTTTGGTATCACTTGTGACAGAGTGAATCAGAGACCAGATCCTTTGGACTCATACTGACCAGTCCCTTTGGTATCACTTGTGACATAGTCCTGAATTTTGAAAATGAAATGCATAATAATAGCATGCTTTATTTTTCAGCTATAGCATCAGTCATTTGAATAATTTTCTGTGTTTATGTTGGCATTGGTATTCATTTACAGTATACCTCCATGCTTATTCATTCATACATTTCCTTCTGACCACAAGATGGCAGAGTACTACAGGACAAAAAACAACCACAATAATGAAATACTCTTGCCCTTATAAATAACAGTTTTCTCAAAATTAATTTATTTCTGCTATATATGCTGATGTTGGCTAACATAATCAAAGGCATTATTAATGGTTAGATTATATTTTAGTAAATAGTTGAATAGATGGTGGCTGACATCCCCCGGCCTGATGGTTTGATTCTTGCCTTGCTGTGTGTGTGTGTGTGTATGTGTGCATGTGTGTGTCCTCCATGTGTTATGACAGTTTTGTGGTCTAGTTTTCTCCTGCAGATTGCGTGGGTGTGTGCGTGCATCTGCACTGAGATGGGCTGATATCCTATCCAGGATGAATTCCGGCCTTAAGCCCTATTCTGCTTGGGATGGGCTCCAGGCTCCCCTGTAATCCTGTCCAGTTCAAGCACCGGGGTGGTGTGTGGCTCTGTGGGTAAGAAGGCTGCCCATCCAGCTCCCATGGGCCATCGAGAATGGCGTTTAACCCCAGTTACCCAAGAGATGCTGGCTGAACCTGTTCTCATCCTCACTTGCACATCACTTTGGATGTAAATGGTTAACTCTGCATTTGGTGCTAGTAACTAGGAACACATAGCTGGAGAAAAGTACGAGGAATAGGTCAGCTTCTGGTGAGTTGATGCTTAGCAAATAGAGCAGGGGAACTGTACAGAGCCTGGAGTTTAGGTGAGCTGCTTGTTTGAGATGGGATGTCAGGAACCAAAGGACCAGATCTAGGTGTGACCACGGCAATGCAGCACAATTTGCCACTTTGTTAATGTACCATACTTCAGCTGAGTGGATGCAAAAAAAACCCCCCAAAACATCAATAATGTGTTATTTTGTGAATCAATTACAGACTAAGTCATAACAGCAGCATCCATAATTAATGTATTTAATTCAGTCGCAGAAATAGCAAATTGCAATTTTTAAGTCAGTATTATATATTACTGGAGGTGTAAGAAATCCAATAAGAATGTAAATCCATAATTTCCTAATTATTATTTAATATGAGCCTTTAGTGAAGAAAACACAAAATAATATTGGCTAGCACTACCATAAATATTAAAACTTGTTATAAATTAGTGCCTCATTTAATTTTTCTCATATAGCTTAATTTTTTTGCCAGCCTGTATTAAAAAAACCCCCCCATCCATTTTCGGTCTGCTTCCGCGGTTCAGGGTCACAGAGGGGCCTTGGAGCCTGGCCCAGGCAGCATGGACATGAGGCCGGGAACACCCTGGGATTACTACCAGTCCAGGCCAGGGCACGCCCTTGTACACACTCACACACTCACATACGCAATAACAAACTGGCAGCAAGAGATTAACCTGGAAATTATTTAGTTATGCTTTTTTTACATCACTATTTGGGTTGGGAAGGGTTTTTGTAGCTGGTGGGCATACTATGCTTTAAATTATGCTTATAATAAGTGTCTGACCATGTGAGGAGTCACCCACACCCCCCATCGCCCTACCATTCACTTCCTCTTCCTCCAAACTGGAACCAGTCTGACATCAGACAGAGGAAAATGCACATAGACATAGTGGAGAAATGTTCTAGGCACAGAGCACTGTATATCATACTAACCGTAAGAACAGGCCACCAAGTGACAGAAGCCTGCATCTGATGCACATTATTCATTATTATTAACCATATTCATTATTATTGATTTCGACTATGGGATATGAAAGACAGCAAAGCAGAAAATAAGTTTTGGAAAATGCTTCCACACCCCTTTTGGTTGGAATTTCTTTTTTCAGTTCTTGTATTGCCATGTGTAAAGTATGAGTACCATGTACCATGTACAATGACATGCTTGCTTGCATGTGCCCCTGCAGACAGTGAACATCGGCGACATAGAGCAAGACGAATAATGAAGTGACTATAAATAAGTAAATAATTAAGACCAGAATCCTAGCAATAAATGCAGACAGTGGCAGAAGTATGTGCGAGTAGCTGTGGGGGTGACCCAAGGTCACTGACTGCTCATGCGTCTGATTGCAGAGACCGTTCCTGAACCGGGAGGTGCGCATCCGAATGGTGACAGAGCAGGGTGGCTGGGATCCCGTCTGATAGGTTCACTTTTCTGAGACAGCGTGTAGTGTGCATGTCATGGATCGCAGGGAGCTGTGTGCCCTTGATCTTCTGTGCTGATTTCACCCCACCCTGCAGAGCTCTGCTGTCCTGAACTGAGCAGTTGCTGTACCAGGATGTGATGCGTCCTGTCAGGATGAGTTCCACAGTATAGGGTTGCAGGGGACATCCGGGCTTTCCTCCTGAGGAAGTTGAGGCGTTGTTGGGCTTTCTTGACTATTGCTGCAGTGTGACTTGACCATTTAAGGTCGTCGGTGAGGGTGACTCCGAGGAACTTAAAGCTGCTGACCTGCTCCACAGCCTCCCCTCCGATGTATTCCTAATTATAGTGCCAAAAAATACATTACCTGCATCGGCATTTTAATGCATTATCAATCTTAATTACATTATGCGAGTCCCTGTCAAATGTATTTGCATCCAATACTTCCCCTTATGCAAATTACAGCTGCTATTGTAATAAAGGTTAATATCTGACACTGGGGGGAAGTTAGATATTTCACCCCTACTGTGCAAATTTACCTTGCTAATATAAAGATGCCCTTCAGTAGATGGAGTGTTCAAAACTGCCCTTGAAGTCTGTGTCTGTAACGGGATATTGATACGGACATCTCGCCTAACCCCCAATAAATCAACAAACAAACAAATAGGATGAGAGCATTTGGGGTGGCACTGTGGCACTGTGGCTTTTTTGGGGCTTTTTTTGGTGCATCGATTTTTCTCCCACAGTTCAAAACATATGGATCAGGTGAATCTGTGTCGCTAAATTGCCAGTAGTGTGTATGACCTTGTGGCCCGCGGTTCCTGGGATAAGAGCCAGACTCACCATGCGTGGGGTGAGCAGGAAACAGAGGAATGAAGGTGATTGTTACATGGATGTGGTTTCTGCAGAGTAACTAACCTTAAAACTAAACTACGTTTTTCACCATTTTGAGAAACACACATTTTTTATTAAAAAATGTGTTTTCTAAAACAAACTGTGCCGTGAATGCATCAGTGGGAAAAACCAGTAATGTGCCTCAGACCAGACAAATTGCTCCGGAAAACATAACTCATCATCTGCAGAGTCTGGGTTTTGATTTTCCTATTAGTAGCTTTTTAATGTGCCGTGGAGGGTTAGCTCCCGATGGGGTCAGAATGCGCTTTCGCACTAAATGAAATTCGGCTGTGTGGGTATTTATAGGAACTACCTGATGAGTGGTGCATCTTATTAGGGTGCATTTTATTAGGCCTCCGTGGGAACGAGACAATAAAAACTTCATTAATTTCTTTTGAAAGGGAGAAGAATAATACACATTGTCTAAGCTGTCTGCTTAGGGTTCTAATACATCATTTATATACCATTGCCATTCAGTTAGCAAGCCAAAGTATTGTGTATATATAATTAAAAATTATCCATCCATCCATCCATCCGTCCATCTTTACCACTTATTAAGGGCAGTCACACTAGAAGCCTATGCCAGGAACCCCTGGGCACACTGAAGAGCAGGCCCCTGTGGCAGATCCCAGTCCCCCGTGAGGCAGACTCACTCACACTATTAGTCATTTACAGATCGCACCGAATGCACCTACCCAAATTGCTTAGGCTGCAAGGGGCCAGACGAGGGGTTTCCAAACGCAAAAGCTTTTAGGTGTCACCATCGACATAATCATTATTATTATTATTATTATTATTATTAGTAGTAGTAGTAGTAGTAGTAGTAGTATTAATAATAATAATTTATTTATCTATTTATTTGTTTGTTTATTAATTTCTCCATTTCCAGCTCTTCACTCCGTACAGGACCACAGAGCACTGTCATTAGCAGGGATATTCTGTGCGGTTGTCTGTCCTCACTATTCTTGCACAACATGTTATGACAGTCTGGAACATTCTGGGTGCTTTCATAAGAGACATGCCTCCAACAAATTATTAGCAAGCACTGGCTGTGCGGCGCCAAATCTATCAGTATGGTTTCACACTAAAATGTTTTGAAACCTTTCAAGTTATCTCTCATGAAAGAAATCAAATATACAATAAAGGCTAAGATTTAGCACCGGTTGGCACTGATGTGGATGAAGGGGGTGTCCCACAAGCTGAGGAGACTGCATTGCCTTACTATAGGTATCATTCCGCATCAGCAGTGCCCCCAGACACCACAAACAACCTCTGCTCTCTCTCCTGTACGTGTTAGTCTTACTGGGTCGCTAATATAATAACAATACATTTAATGGTTTTAAAGTTATACTGCAAGTTTTATGTGTCACTGTAGAGTTCAGAGCTGCTAATTTTTTTCCCCAATCCTGTATTTTACATCCTCCCTCTTTTTGGGGAAATGGCGTGTACCAAAGTATACTTTTTATGTTTATGTTTATGAAAATGTTGTTGGCGTATTCATTTCAAAGTTAAATATAACATATTATTGTATTTTAAGCCATTGAAAGGAATGGATGACTTGTCAAATGTTTAATAATAAATATCTTTAAATAATAATAAATATGTTTACATTTGCCATACAGTATATTATATAAAGTACTGTTTTTTCATCAGTTCAAACTTTTAATTTCTCTTTCGGGCTGTGGAACATTTATTATCACTATCCACTATTCTTTCAAAATATCATGAATCATTCACATTAATTATTGTACCAGATACACACCAGTGAGGCTTTTCTGTTTTTTGCACTCTTTGGTTTTGCCCTTGATTATACTTTTCTTATAATTAAATTTAATTATACTCTTAAATTAATTATTATATTACGTGACTAAAATTGAGGTGTTTACTGCATTGGCTTGAAGTTTTGAAATGTAGCCAGTTTCATTGTGATCCAGTTTAATACTTTTTATTCATATTTTGAGAAAAACACCAAACTTTTCTCCCCATATATGCATGGATTTTCCTGTCTAAAGGATGAAGCACAATGACCACATGCATGATCTATATTTCATGTAGTTAATACAGATCAGTTTAGATGAAACAATAAATAACCATAACCTGGGAAGAGAAAGATTTCCTAAGTTGGCTACGTAAATCTCGGCTGAGTGTGAATCTATCAGCCCCAATTTCATTCTTTTAGGATTGCAGCAAAAAAATGAGTAAGTGATATGGACTGTAAACTGTAACTATTTGGACTACCCAGACATCAGTTTCCCTCTCCATTCTCACGAAATGCCCCAGTACCTCTCCTAGGCTGAATGCTCTTAATGCTGCACTTTTTGCTGATTTGAATGCTAATCTTATTAGGTTCTTGCTTTGTTTGAAAATCTTGCTCCTATACTGCTTACACTTGTACCTGGGCATTCAGTGAAAGTTCAGCCTAGCTTCTCTTATGTTTGCGATGTGTTTGCCTCCCTCTGGCGGAACAGCGTCTTCTAAATGAAGTAAATGTATAAGTAAAACTAGTTACTGGCATTTTAGTGATCTTTGGACTTGGAATTCATCATTAATGCATGGCTTCTTTCAAAAGGTGACAAATGGGATCACCTGTGACATGCAAGTATCCTCTGTAACTATCCATCCGTCACCTGTCCAGCACAGAAGCTCCTCTTTCCTGAATACCCCCCTCCCACACCAGAAACACGCACAAGCACAATGATCCAGCTGGATTTAGAATGGGCCATTTCAAAAGTCTCTGCTTTTTTTACTGAGAAATTCTGGTATGGATTTACAGCTCTGGATCACTGTTCTATTGCAAGATCCATTTCTGATGTAGACAGATGGCCATGAAATTCTGTTCCAGTATTCTCTGATGCATCGTGGAATTTGTGGTTGACTCGATGTTATCAAGTGGCCTGAGCCCTGAGTCTAGAGACCAGCTAAAACAACAATGCTTCCATCACTGCATTTTATGATTGCTGCAGCATTCCTCTGTTCAAAGATGTTTTTTTTTTCAGTTTGCCCGAAAAACGATATCAACATTTCAGCCAAAAAAATCTCTTTGTCTTGTCTGTCCAGAACACATATTCCTATAGCTTATCTGCCGTGATTTCTACTTACATTTGTAAATATATTCTTTCGCAAAAGCAGAATGCACTTCCTTTATGACCTCTGCTGTGTACCAAGTTTGTTTGCTTTCTGACAGATGACTCATGATGCAATTTTGACCCTATGGAAGAATGGCATGCCTGTATGTCTTTGGCAGTTATCCTGTGGTTCTTTTAGACTGACAGCTGGATAGTTCAAGTCCAGAAAGTAATCCAGAAAAATCCAGATCAAGATTTTGTTTCAACCAACCAGTTGGCTACTCTGCGACTGTGACTTTTTATACTCAGCTGGTTGATTGAAACAAAATCTTGGTCTGGATTTTTCTGGATTACTTTCTGGACTTGAACTATCCAGACTCCTCTAGCTAATGTGGCCTAGCAGAGGCAGCCCTTTACGTTTTGTAGATAATCCATCATACTGCAGAATGTCTAACGTAAAAATGACTTTAAAACAGCTTCGTACCCACTTATAGGTATATGGATGTCAATAGTCGTGCTTTTAGTGGTCCCTATTGATCCTTACTGAGCTATACAACATCTGACATCTTTATTCAAAACTACCGTCTACTAATCTTCTGCTCGTTTTATAGTTTTACGATCCTGTTTTTACATGGAAAAAAATTGCAGCATTAAATCATGACAATCCGGTGGGCCGACCTCGTCTTTTGGAATGCTTTGGCTCCCAGCACCTGACTGATGCCCCCCCCACCCCAGCTCACTTGTATATCACTCTGGATAACAGAGCCGGTGGTATTATGCACTTTAGTGTGGACCTGTACACCTCTTCCCATGTTAATTGCTGTTAAAAGCTCCAAGTATCACTTTTATTAACTTTTCATACTTTTTTTTGCAGCTTTGGAAATGCGAGACTGCCCATGATTTTTATTTATTTTTTTGATCCGGTTATTTCCAATTCTGCATCAGGCCCAGTTCTTACCAGGAGGCGGAGCCAGTTGGCTCATAAACCATGGATTCACACCCTTGCCAGCTCACATTCCTTTCTGACACTATGAGTCACGCAGCTCCACGCAGAAGAGCTTCGGCAGGTTGGAGGAGCTGCTGAATCTATTGGCAACATGCTAGCTAAAGATGAGCGGGAGGCACATATGTAACGGGTGGCAGAGGAACCCAGAGCAGCTCACCCCAATAGAATGTACCAGCATTCGGTGCATGATTGACCTGCTTTCTTAAAGAACACCGTTACTCAATAAGGTACTTAGCACACAGTACCATAAAATGGAACTAAATTTGAATTAGAAGTCATAAATACTTTTGGTGTTCATTCCAAAAACATGACAGCACTAAGAGCAACATAAAGCACTTTTCACAATCTTTGATATGGGAGTGTTTTCAGAATCCTTCATGACACAGAGCGCGCCTCGCATCTGCCGTTAATTGGTATGCCACACGACCCCACTTGCTAATCATAACGCGGTCCTAGCGCCTTGCCGGCTATACCCTCGCCTGCAGACAGGGGGCGCCGATTGTTTGTCTCCATGCCGCAAATTCAGGCCGTGCTTTTTAAAATGACATCTTGCTTTCTCGCAGGGTCTGCTATAAGCAGCAGCACTGCCTGTATCTCGCAGCCGGCCTTCTGTGTATAAAACCAAATATCCCAGCATTATTTTCCTCAGCATTTCTTGATTTTGTTCTCTAGTTTGTCTTAATCCTTCAAACGTTAATTTTGCATTATTTTTCAACATACTGGTACAAATATATAATACATCATATGATTAATATAACAGCACATATTTGTTATGTCTCCTTATAATATATCTGTATATAATGCATCGTACCCCACATGTATCATTACTATTTCTTCAGTAGGGGGTGTGTAGGGGACGGACTTCCCATCTGAGCTAGTACTGCTGTCAGTGAGGTATTATAAGTGTGTTTTCATGCATGGCCAAGTCTATGACTGTTAGATAGCTGGGGCGATTAGCATAGGTTAACAGAGCCGTAGCATTCACTTCCACGTGAATCTGTCACGTGCGGATGCTGATTAACACGGCCTTGTGCCGCGCAGTTGTGTAAACATGGATTACGGGGGCATTGCTCTGGTTGTGCGGGGCCAATCCCAGCGAGCTTTGCTGGAATGAAAATGGAGTCACACCACTCGTCACTGACCTTGATGTAGAGCTCTGTGGTCTGTGGCACATTTTGAGATATGTGTTTTCAGAAGGCAGCGTTGCGCACTCTTGATTGATCAAACCAACTGCTTCGCAGAACCCGTTAGCAGAGACCATGCTCCACTTCATGTAAATGTGCAGCCCGCTGTCTTGCTGCAGTTTCCTGATTGAGTTTGAACGGCATAAAATGGAGCATCATGATCTAATCGTGTCTATGAGGTTTCTATGCATTTGGACATGCATAACTGCCACCCACACTTATATGGCTTCATATCTGTGTTTGACTTTATAAGACAATGGCTGTGTCCCTTCATCAAGAGCTTTTGGCCGATTTGGGTCAGAGGCAAATATCAGCCTTGTGACGATCAATTTCCGGTCAAAGCTGCTATAAATGATGTCTGGTTCAGGACCCCGACAAATTGAATTGTATGGTGCAAATTGTCCTCACCTTTACATCTTCACGTGAGCTTATACACGTTTGGCATCATAATTTACTGGATCACAGTGCTTCTGGACGGGTCAGATCTGTGGGAAGATGTCATTGGCCTCCAAGAAATTTGCTTTTCAAGTGTACTTGTGATTCCTCTCATACAGCTTCATCTAAGATAGATGTCTTGTCTGATCTGTAGTGAAATAAGGAAGCAGCTTTTTGCCTTCAGGTGGTATCTGCCAGTCTGAGCTCTCAGTTGTGAGTCTCCTGTCCTCTATTGCAGAATGCAGAATGTCGCAAATATCCAAAATGTCTTTGCCGATTTCCATGGACAACTATAACCAAAGAAATAATAGTGAAGAAGTTTTATACCAGGCCAAATTTTCTGGACTGCAGCCTTTTGGGGAATACCAATTTTTAAGATGGATAATGAGTTTGATTTTGCATTTATTTTTGATCTGATTAACCAGAGCAAATAACAAGTCAGACTGAATTTTCTAAGACCAAACATACAACACAAAGATATTTAAGTTATTTCTTCAATCAAATTTGTTGTCTGTATGTTTTAACAGAAGCCTTAACACTTAACACAAAAACATTTTAGGTAAGACATTTATATACAAGATGTTATGCAATAAAGAAAGGCAAGAAGGATGCTTTAAATACATCGATGTCGAAAGCGCGGCACTACTGCGGTTCAGTGGGTCGTACCATTACCTCACACTTCCGGGGGGAGTTTGCTTGTTTAGGACTGTTTCCTCACACAGTTAAAGGGCTGCAGTTATGGTACGCAATGTCTCTAAATTGCCCCATGGTCTATGATTTTTATGTGACATGCGATGAACTGGAATCCCACCCAGAACCCTGATCAGGAAAAGCCACTGGAAGATGTATGGAAGACCTGTAGGAAATACAAAAGAATAAAAAATAAAAAAGATATGTCCTTCTATAAAAACTGTTACCACCTGATGTAACAAAAAAGTAGTACAGACTCAAGTAACAATGCCAGCTTGAGGTTCTTTGCTGATCAGGTCAACACTTGGTTAAAAAGAAAAAGCTAAAAAGAAAATAGCATGCTATTTATACTATATTTTCCTTTATGGAATAAAACGTCGTATTGATCCAAATGCCCTGATCCTGGCTCTAGCCTGGTAAGAAATAAATCTCTCTTGTCAATGTGTCATTTGCCAACAAGATAGCATTTTGGAGTGTTATCACTGCTGACCTTGTCCTGATCGCAGTTCGCAGGAAGATGGCCAGGGAGGCCTCTCCTCTGACAGTCACAGTCACGGCCTCTCGGCCTGCCCAGGGACTGCTCAAATTACAGCTGAAATACTCATTTATGTGTTTTTATCCCCCCTTATATTCTCAGATTTTGACGTTTGCTGTGCATTTAACCACTGCTGGAAATTAGGCTCACTCATTCATTTCAGGGGAGTCATTCAGATGAAGGGCCAGTAAGAAAATATATGTCTGCCTACATATTTTACTGAATTAACCCAGCTGGCTAGTAGAAAAAAAATCCTAAGTTGCACCCCTGCATTTAACCCAAGAAGCTGGTGTGAAGCACAATCTTCCATCCATCCATCCATCCATCCATCTTCAAATCGCTTATCAGATATCTCAGGGGTACCTGGTGCCCATCTCAGGGCACAGAGCTGGGGGACACCCTGGATGGGATGCCAGTCTGTCACAGGTCACAAACACGCTCACATGATCATACTCCATAAATTTCACCTGGCTGCGGGTCTTCAGATTACAAAATTGCTGGAATAATATGAGGATACAGAGAGCTGAGATTCCAAACCCCAACCCCTAGGCAATCGCACTGCTCCTGCGCTGCTGTGCTGCACATTTCCGCCCCCCAAAAAAATCTATTTTTAAAAGAAATAATAGAAAAGAAATAAAGAAAATAGGATGCATTCCTTGTTTAAAACATAAAGAAGCAGCATAAAAATGCAGACAAGCACAATGTGCAGCATTATGATTTCTATACCAATAAATGGGCTATGTGATGGATAGATGTGTATTGATAGTAAAACTAAAAAGGAATACTGAGAATCCTCTTCAGAACTGAAGAGAAATAAGAAATGCTGCATTTTATCACTGGCAAGAAGCTGCCATACTCATACCTCCTAGTACCCCCTTGAGCTAAAAAGATTGGCAAATATACCGGAATCTCCTTTGTTTGTCAGTAAGGCTAAACGAGACGGGAATCCCAAAGACAGATGTGACACCTATGTAAACCCAAAGACATGGAATGATTACAGCTAATGTCCAGGTTTCAGGTTTTTCTTTAAGCAAGGCATCAGCCTGACCTAGATACGTCCGGTTCCGTTTCCGTCATGCGGATCCATGTGACGCTAATGGGAACATTTCCACCTGCCAGAACGTGGACTCAACGAGGAGAAGATGGGGATGGATTTAGCTCCTCGTGTAACACTATCTGCTGTGAGGGCGTAGCGGATGGAGCGACTGATTCCGCGTGAGCATTCGGGTCGTGAGATGGAAGGATACGGACGCGCGGGGGAAGGAGAGCAGGGGTGAGAGAACGAGGAGCGGAGGTGGGGTGGGAGGGTGTCGGGGGAAGGGCGGCGCTGCGGCGGCGTGGGCAGGAAGTCTAAGTGCGAGAGGAGGAAGGAGGAAACAAAAGACTGAGATAACGGCGTAGAGACGGAGCGTCGAAACGCCCTGCGAACACACCTCTGCCAGCAGCTCCAAGCCCGCTATCTGTGCCATCTGCAAGCCTCCGCTCTGTTTGTCTCTGGCCCGCTGTAGAAATGATCATGGGGTGGTTAGGACCGTGTACCGTGTCTCTGTCCTCGCGTGCCACTCCAGGTGGGGGGGGGGGTACTCTCACCCATACTCGAATAGGATAGCAAAAGGGTGATGGTCCACTGGAACACATCATGTGTGACATATATAAGAGATTGTGGAAGTTTGTAATGTGCCCTAGAATTATGTATAACTGCAACATCTCAATGTAAACCGAAGCCTCCTTTTAATCAGTCGTGGACGTGAACGATACATAGAATTCAGTTTCAAAGCATGTGGCCTCATTCATCTGGGCACAGAAAAAGCATTTTGTCAAGGTTTTAAAAGTCAAAGTGAATCCATTAATGGGTACAATTTTCCATAATAACATTTAATAATATCTTGACCCGAACCACCACTGCTGTCATTTTTTAAAATAAATTCCTAACAAAGTACTAATATTGAAACACAAAAACTGTGGAACGAGAAAAATACAACCTAGTTACCATCATTTCATAGATGACAAATAGGGTAATTATCTACTCCCTATACACTTAAACAGCAATATTTACATGACTGAACTGGGATAAAACACAACCCATATCTTTTAGCCTTCAAATGCAGAGGCAGGCCTATATATTATTTAACTGCATGACTATTAAAATTTGAACTTTACAAAGGAAAGCAAGCAAAGCCACAGTATTAGAGCTGTTTCTTTTTTAATGCACATACGTCTGCTCAGAAGTTAATATAAAGAAATTGGTGTTGGGGTGAGTAGATGGCAACAGTCTAACAAGTTACATGTTTCTCAAATGTTTACTTAATATTCTTTGAAATTACCCAGCATGACACCATTGGCTTGGTAGTGAGTCCAAGACTGACATGATTGGCTCATAAAATACGTACCCTCCCCTTTTCTCTCAAAGAACCAATTGGAAGGATCGTGATAATATTGGGAGAAAAGCTGGAAACAGGACCCAGACATCTAACAGCTGTCCTGTTTGTTTCAGTGTCCTGGTCGCATTCCAGGTGTTTCCCTCAGGCCTGCAAAGCATATCTCTGACATGCTCTTCGCTGAACAACCACCAAAAACCATCATGTTAATTATGACCCAAAAGATCTACGTGTCTCTTCCAACCAGGCTTGTTAGAAAGCCTCTCCCCACTCTACACCTCTATACCGTCAACACGTGGAAAAGACCCAGAACCTTGTTAAATGCAGCCATGCAAAATCTAGAAATCCAAATTTGTCACAAATATTAATTCACACTGAATGCAACAGGCAGCAAATGGAATGATCTGTTTTTTTTTTCTCCTTGCTCTGCATTAAGTTGCAACATTTTACCACTTTGATTTTATGCCACAACCATGAGGTCGCTTTTATATTAATGTGATAAGTTAAATTGCCATCGTATGTTACAATAATATTTTTCATTATATACTTAAATGAAGGTAAGTATCAGTTGATGATTTCCCCCATGACTCATTTTGGAACATTAAATAATAACAAAATAGTGTGTCAAATACATTTTCAAGCTTTAAAGTTTTGCATTACATAAAGCCTTATATTGCCTTAAATGGATGAAAGGCTTATTTTAAAAAATATTAATAAAACTTTTTTTGGTAAATGAATCATTGAACAAAAGAAAAAAGTGATATGACGATTATGTTGCTCATGTGGTAAATCAACAAATTTACTCAACAAAAACATGAGGTAGGAAGGTGTGAGCTGGCAGAGGTATCATTTTTAAAATATTTTTGTAGACGGTTATGTGGGAAAGAATCCTCATTATGTGTCCTATGCTATGTAATGATTTTTATTTGCTTCGATTTTGTAGTCTAGAGGTGTGTGAGCCTGGAATGCACATAACACATTATTGAGAATTAAATTCCGCTGCACCATGGTTTTACAGGTGTGAAATTACCTTGATATGGTGCTGGTTTTATCCTTGAGCAGAGGTGAATTCATCCTTTGCAAGTGGGACATACTTGTGCATGCTATGCCTGCGTCGTCCTGTACAGAAGCTGCATTTGTAAGCTCTGGCATCTGCTTGTCACTTCCTCATTTGTCCCGAGCTGCGAGGGGCTCTGCGGAGAGCGTGGCCGGGAGGAGCGGCCACATGAGGAGTGCCTGCCAGTGGCTCACTGCTGTGTTGCCGACTGCCTGTAGTGGGCAGTGTAGTTCCATCACTTGTTCTGTTTAATGCAAGACTCTGATCTTTGATTTTATGCATCGTAGCTCTCACTCCCTTCCCACTCTCGACACAGGCAGCGTCTGTCGTAACTCAATAAAATATTGAGCATTTCTATTTTGGAGTTTTTTGTAATGGTTGATTTCCCCTACTTACCCAAGTTCATTGCATTCTTCCTGAGGGCACTGCAGCAGACTGGTGCGTTCCCCTGCCTTTTCAACATTGGCATGTTTGCCACATGTTACACAAACCCTCCCCATGGGTGACTTTGCATGTGAGTGATGCACTGGGGTTAGCATCGGGATATAAATCCCACCACATACTTAACTCATTATGATCCTGACCTCAGGCCATGGATTTTAGGGAAGAAATATCAATTCTCTGTCATTAGATCTCCATATACTTGTCTTACCAATACAAGCCTACATGATTTGTTTTTTTTTCCTGTATATAACTGGTTGATACACTCATGATAACCAAAAAATAGACTAGGTATAGGCCAACATGATGACACGTATGTAAAGTGTAAAAAAAAAAAAATGTATATATATATATATATACATCCAATCTCTCTCTCTCTCTCTTTCTCTCTGTGTTTCTCTGTCTCTTT
>JAODKN010000041.1:18444667-18458174 GCA_026774425.1 Petrocephalus zakoni | reverse complement strand
GTATGTATATGCATGGCACTACCCAGCAAAACTAGCCACAGCGGAGTATGTATATGCATGGCACTACCCAACAAAACTAGCCTCTGCAGGGTATGTCTATGCATGGCACTATCCAGCAAAACTAGCCGCAGCAGGGTATGTATATGCATGGCACTATCCAGCAAAACTAGCCACAGCGGAGTATGTATATGCATGGCACTACCCAACAAAACTAGTCACAGCGGAGTATGTATATGCATGGCACTACCCAACAAAACTAGCCGCAGCAGGGTATGAATATGCATGGCACTACCCAGCAAAACTAGCCACAGCGGAGTATGTATATGCATGGCACTACCCAACAAAACTAGCCACAGCAGTGTATGTATATGCATGGCACTACCCAGCAAAACTACTCACATCTTTAAGACCCAGTTACTAATGATCTCTGGCTGTAATCAACTACAACAACCCCACAATTATATAAACAAAAACTATACAGAGCTAAAATAGTCAATCCAAAAGACAGGGCAGTACTACTAATAATAAAATGATTATTAATGTAACTAAAAACAGTACAGAAAATGCTTTCTCACTTTCACAGGACAACACTTTCAAACTTTCGAGCAAAACAAACACTTGTAAGCACCCTGGGGATAAAAATGCTTTAAGTATGCCTTTTGCTACACTGATGCTAGCTCCTCACCTCCTACAAATAAGAGCATTTTGCACCCAGCACGCTTCTGCATTCCGTGTTATTACTGAAATAACCTCGTCACGCAGCACGGGGTAGACTACAGCTAGGACTGAAAATGCCAAGTCTACTTTAATGGATTCCCTTGCCACCAAAAACATCACACTATTAACTCCTATGGTGCTTTTGTTTTATTTTTATAAACATACCTCAAGCCAGTTCCAACGGCAACAAGCAGAACCAGAGTAGTGAATTTTTAAAATGAAAATCCTTAGATGTAGCTATCCACCCATCTCATGGTAGCACTAGAAGAATCATACTGTGGAATTGTCAGGGTCAGCACCCGTCTGACCCTGTCCTAGGTGTCCTGCTCCCATTTGGCCAGCAGGTGTCACTGGTGATCCTGGTTCCCCCTCACTGTCTTGTAGCCTGTTAGCCCTCGTGAATTTCCCTGTTTCCCAGGCAGCTGCGTATCTCCATGGGTTGAGCCTCACTTGTTATTCAATGTTTAGTGGATTTCAGTTTTTCTGGTGTTTATTATTTATTTTTGCTTCCCTGTTGAAGCTTTACCCTGCTCGTGTCATGTTTCATTTTGTTCAGCATCAGCATATGTTCTTAGTCTTTCCTAGTGTTAGTCAATCCTTAGTGTTTGTTAATATTGTCTAGTTTCTTGTGCTTGTCCAATGTAACCCCTTCCACCTGATCCTTGTGATCCATGCCTGTCTTGATTGCTCAGTTTCATTACACTCCACACCTGCCTTCTGTTAGTCTTGGTATCTGTGTTAATGAAAGTGCCTGTCCTAGTCCCTTCGTCAGCCACTCAGTGTGTATGAGCAGGTGCAATTGTGCTGATGTTGTAGTAGTTTTTGTACATCTGACTCCATGTTTCTAGCTTTGTTATTATCTAGTCTCACTCCTTGAGTCAGTCCTGTTCCCGAGTGTCGTTATTTTAGTTACTACTCATCTCACCGGTTTTGCTACTCACCCCCCCGAGGTCCCTTTATTTTGGAGTTTCCCTTTTTGTGTTCAGTTTCTGTTAATAAACCCCTTGTTGTTTGGTGCCATTCCGTGGATCATCAATCCTCTGTCTGCACCATGCCCCGTCGCAACAAAAATTAGGATCAACAAAGCTATGAGATGGTGTGGCGAGCAGAAACTCACTGCTTCCAAAAGCAGTATAAGAGGCAATAAGTAATAAAGTGATTGCCTGTCAAGATTCTGCCATGTAGCGTAATGTGTTTGCCACAGTCTTTCAGAGGTGTAATGGTGAGTGATGGTGTTCAGGTGTCTTTACGCAGTGACAGCCCATGCACTTGTGGTCTCACCATTAAGGTTTCCTGTCTGACTTTAGGGGGCATTTCAGAGTTACTGGAAGTGGAGAAGACCTCTTAGGGCAACGCGAATGACTACTCATCAGTCTCTCCTAAAAAATGCTGATACTGAAGTATTTATGCATTGGAGTTGCTGTTGACGCACGGCATGCATTTTGTCAGTGTTACCTCGTTGATTTGCTCATAGTTTCAGTAGGGGCATTTAGTCAACATAAATTTATGCAGTTTTATAGATTTTCCTGAATAAATACTTTAATAAATATTCTTGCATTACTGTCTTATTAATAGGACGTTGTTATATGGCAATATGCCATTCATGCATCTTGCTGGATATGAAACCAGTCCATCCAAGGGCACATACACACTTGTAGTTATAGCAGTTCACCTAGCTGCATACCGGAGAACTTTGGGGTACAGCTGGAGTACCTAGAGGTACTCACACAACACAAAGCAAACATACAGACACAGTACATGCAGTGCAGAGTGGGGAGGGGGGGGCATAAACCGCCAAACCTAGAAGTGTGAGGCAACAGTACTACTTAATGAGCCATCCCAGATAATGTGCCTTAATGTTTTAATTCTGTGCCAAGTGTAGGTCAATGCTCTTAAAACTGATGAGGTCACCTTCCTGGTGGGAGCAGATGGACCTTGGACAGTATTCAAGACTAGTGTTGGCTGGTTTTTTCCCCTGTCAGCCAGACTGTGTGAAGTTTTTAAGACTTCAGATAGACCTCTGGGACCAATGTGCCACAGCCATCTTAGCATAATGTGAACCCCAACAGCTAAAAATGAGTACTTACCAATATATTCTGCGTCAGTAACTAGACACTACTGCATTCATATTTATAGCAAAACAAAACTAAGTCAATGAAAGACGGTCAGTTATTTTTTTATCTTAGTTTAGCGTTAATAAAAACTGAAATAAAATTAATTTCCTTCCTAATGATAGTTACAAATGCAGATTTCCAATTTTAGATGAGTTTAAATTTCCCCTTTGCAACTAACTAAACAGTCAAAGAGAAGGCAAAGTATTTTAGCACCGCATCAGCAGTTTATGGCGTCCAACCTTCATCCTGTCTTAACCTCTACCTGACAGTACATGATGCCCTAATTGGGCATCAGCTATCAGGCCCCAGTCACCAGTTGTGGCTCTTCTTGACTGGCAAAAATGTTCCTGTACTGCAATAAAAAGCCCTTGTACTCATGTAAATGTAAATTAATGCATGTATGTATTTGCAACATTTATAATGGTGAATCTGGAGAACATCCCAGGCTTAAACTCATCTTGCAGCCTGTTTGAACATAAGACTACCACTTTGGGAAATGATACTGCCAAAAAAAACACGGATCGCCGAAGAAAACATTATGTTTAAACATTTACAATGGTTTTTGTTTTCTTGTAAACAGTGCCTATATTGATACTGCAACAACGAATTGTGAAGTATTCAGGGACTATTGCAGTGCAATTAGAAAATAAACTGTGCATAAAATATTATCTGATGATTCACATTCTGGAAATTATTCACTCTAAAAATAATGATCTGATAGTGAATCTCACAGTACGTTGCAGTTTTACAATGAACTGTTATTGGGCCGATTTTTTGGGGGTTGTTTCTAGAGTGATACTGGGGTCAGTGGCACAGTGAAATTTTCACTGAGGTCCTTTACAAAATGGCCAAAGAAAGGACACTCCTTCAAAATGTGACCGTGGTCCTGGCCGTGAGGATCTCATATTAAACTGGGGTGTTTGTGGCATGATGTAACGCAGAGCAACACAGATAGTCCTGTTATTATGGGGTTTGAAGAAGAATTCCAGTTTCTACCATGGTCTTAAGCTGCTTTTCATCAAAAGTGTAGTAAAAAATACCTTTTCTCCAACCATTACCAACAGCTTATTTAAACGGCTATCCTTCAAAACACCCCTTGCTGAACCGAAATGGCACACAGAGCTATCCAATGACACACACATCCACTCTCCTTGAGTGGCTACTGCCTTCTCCTTGCACATTGTTTTAATTCCACTCCAGTGAGTCTCTGTTAAATGGTAGGTTCATTTTCAGAGAGCACAAATGGGTAACACTTCAGTGTAAGGTCTGCTCCTACCTATTAATAAACTGTTACCGACCATTTTATAAAATATTACTGAATTAACTTACAATAAAATTGAGAGATGAAATACAAATGTCTTACTCTTGTCTCACAAGGTTTTGACTGAAGTGCTTGTAAATGCTTCTGCTTACTAACCCGTTGTATTACATTTTCACAAGCCATTTAGTAAACATGATTTGTATTTTAAGTGAGAGTTCAGGGCTTGATTTAATCCCGGATTCATGTGCCTGTTTTCCTTAAGGGCCATCATGTTCATCTGCGATCTCTGCCAGCTCCAGAGTTTAAAGGTGTCGATATTCTTCCTGTCCTGATTTTTCATCATTTTATGCATGCATATTATATACACAGATACACAGTTTGTTTTCCAGAGAAAATACTGGGATTACTAATTATCCTGGTAGCAAATGCATATACAGAACAAATACACACATAAGCACAAGATATTCAAATACAAATAAATCAGATACATACATTTATACATAATGGGATATAAGCCTGGAAACTTGGCATACACACCGAGGGCAGTAATTTTTATGATATTTAAAGTATGATTCTCCAAGGCAGATTGCACTTCAGCAGAGAAGCCTGCCTTTTGCACTGCCCTGGTGTGCTGTTGTGCTCCATCAATGACATATCCGGGGTATGGGGCGCGCAGGAAGATGGGGGGGAGGAGCGGTGATTTATGCATGGCAGGAAGATGAATAAGAGCAGCACAAAATGTTCCGCACAATCAGGCTTAATCAGATCTGTTTTATGACGGAAAACAGACAGGCAATGAGTCTGCTTTCAGGGTTAGTATGGCGGATGTGGATAGTAAGGGGGTTGGCAGAGGCCTGCTGCTTCTGACACCTGTATACTGCACTATAACACGCGGTAACAGAATGTTTATGCGGCACAGGGTGCATTGTGGGTGGCGCCGTGGACTCACACCTCCAGGGATGATTGGTGGATTATCACCCTGGTTGTGTGAGTGCGATGTGTGGGAGTGCTCTAAGTACTTCTGCTTCCTCCCACAATGATGGTGCTGCACCGTGTCCCAGCAGCGCCTGCGTTGTGCACCGTGATAAGAAAGCACCCTGTCTAAGGAGCATCCTACCACACACCCTGTGTGCACTACTATACGCCCCAGCTTCACTCTGACACTGCTATGAGGTTGTGAAAGATGGCAGCAGAGTGATATTTGGATTGCCTAATAGAACTAATACGTATCTCAATATATTTAAATAAAAAGCTTAAAAAGTGTAACAGGTACAGAGCACATGTTTGCAGAGTAGAATAATTACATTTGTTTGATCTTCACCTATTCATAAGACTACACACTTCACAGAGTACAATTTGCAATACACCAGACTTTCAATGTGTCCTTTTCGTGTTACTTCCAATGACATTTATTTAATCGTTTATAATAACATAATCATATCTGTATCCTCACATATATCAGAATCGCTGCAAAAATAGGTAAATTATGCTACTATATTTGGCATAAATATTTTTGCATTGTGCCATCTAACATTATATGATAGAAATTCACCACACATAAACCAAAACAATACCGCTGTAGGAAGGAATAACATTTCATAAACACAAAGAAATGGTATCACCTGGAAACCAAACAGACGACCAAACAGAGAGAAGAAAACACTGCATCGCTGTGCTCACCACGACTTTCAGCTGTCTGTTTTTCCATAAGCCTTAGGAGTACTAGAGCATACGGATCAGATCATCATTTAAAAATCCTTAATACGTCTGACATGCCTTGATCTTAAAAATATCAATATAAACAATTTAGTTTGTGGTTGTGCAACTAATACGTCAATAATTCTGACCTCCCCATTAAACAATAATAAAAAGCTATTTTAACTGAGACTACGTAGAATTCTTTCAGTGTAAACTGATTCCCTTGATAATTCGGTCATTGGCTGAGGGGACGTTGTGGACCCGGAATGATTTTGAGATTCAAGATGGCAGTCTGCACATACCCAGAGCTACTTCCGCAGTTATTCACTTCGAAGAGCACCTCTGTGAGCTTTTACACAGCACCGAAATGGCAATGCAGCTATGCTCACTAGCTCCATGGAATGGACAGCCTCAGCACGCCCGGGTTATTGAGCCCCGGGTGGGAACTTCTGTATGTTTTCAGCCCAGTGAGTGTTTACCAGTCTCTCATAAACTCCGGCAGAACATAATCATGGCAAAAACACGGCATTGATGCATGCTCTTGCCATAACGTCTCTTTAAATATTCATGACATACTCTCTCCCTAAAGACTCCCGGCTCTAGTGCTGTGTGAGTTGCCATATTTATACTTTATGCAAAAAACGGCCCCAAAATTGCTTCCAGCCATATAGATGATATTATTCCATTCAGCACCATTTCTGTGTTTGTTATATTCTGTTGGTGTTTTGATTGATAGTATCATGTTAGTTTTTTGATATCACTCAGCCAATAAAATATGTTTGAACGCCCTTATTTCAGCCTTACGACCTCACACTCATTAAGCACTATATGGCTGTTCTAGCTTAATTGTCCATCCATCTATCTTTCAGTAGCTTATCGTGGATCAGGTGAGGGGGCGGAGCCTTAGCTGTATCATGTTTTACAGAATTCTGCTCCCAATTCTCCAGGCATAACCATGGAATGCTTCGATCTTTTAAGACTTTGTGACAGAATGACCTGTATTTATTATCTTATAATGGTTCACTGGAAAGTTATAAGCCTTCCAGAACCTAATTTTTTACTCTTTTTGGCCAGGTCAAGCCTCCTCTTTATAAGGATGCATTGTGTGGTTTAATGAATAATTTGATTGCAAAATGTATTTGGTAGCAGCGATAAAGTCCATTATTTACTTTTGTGGCTTTATAGGGCTGTATATTTAAGGACATTTGTACACCAGCTATGGCAGTACTTCTTTGGGGATTTAATCTAAAACCTGTTTGTACTGTTTATAATCCTGCCTAAATTCCACTTCGCCTCTCCTCAAATTAAACAGGTTTTCCTTTGCCTTCTTTTCCCGTGGAATAGTGTGACACATTTTAATGCGCTCATTATCACAGCACACAAATTTCCTGTGTATATTAGTCTCACAGTATTTATATAGTGCCCAGACATTTAATTAAGAGTTTAACTCGTTTTACTCTTTCATGTCTCGACTGTAGTTCATGGTGACTGAGTATTTTAATATTTGGGGATTAATATTAGGGATTCCCACATGCTCTGCTTTCAATATATTGTATCAATTTTTGATGAGCTTCAATTTTATCTGATCCTTAGATTCAATTGTTGTGCAAATATTTCTCATTAATGTCACTGCTAGACCAGATATCAACATGTGGCATTTTCGGTAATAAATTTGCTTATTTTCTTGACTGCTGTTTTCAATCATTGTTACCTTGGTATAATATTCAGTGAATCCAGCTATTTCTCCAGTAAAACCTTCTTTCCGAGAGAGCTGAAGCAGCTAGTCTCAGATACTAATGCACATTCTTACTCTGTCAGACAATGCTGGTCCAAATTGCATTTTTATATCACATTGGCTGGAGGCAGAAAGTCCCTGTGTAATGAATTCTCAGCTCATTATTATTTCATGGGGCCTTTATGGTTTATACAGAGATAAGTCATACATTATATGTGCCTTTGGTTTTAAACACCATCTTTGTTTATCTACGTACAATCCCCAAACTTTCTCTGAACAAAAGCACCAAGCGAAATGGGGCCCATCTGTCTTTTCCTCGTGAATTTGGTAAATCCTCACTAAATCCCTCTCGGTTATTTGGTATTTGCCTGTTTTCATCTTCATCAGCCTTAATTTAATTTGTATGCATAATGCATGCTGAGGCCAAAGTTTTACTCTTCAATATTCTCACGATGACAGACAATCATCAAATCTTATAAGTCAAACAATCGTCAAATCGTTTGTACTCTAAACAGTTGTGTTTCATAATCTCATCGCCTTGATTTCAGAATCAGGGAGAACGTGTCTGGCATGCTGTTTTTTCAGCTTTAGGATAGTGGTTCTTAATCTAATCATCATAACATCACAGGGTATTACAGGTCTTAAATTTTGAGATGGATTGACAATTATACTGGTTTTTATGGGCTATGATATGTCATACACATTAAACAAAAAAATTCCCACAAACACTCTCTGAAAATATGAAAGCAGCCCTCTTGAAAGTCGAAATAAGCCCTCTGAATCAAGTCAGCAATAGACGCGCGGATCGCTGATAGCTGTTGAAAGGTGTTTAATCCATGACTGTGTCGGCATGACATGGCAAGATCACGTCTCGGTCGATATTTAACTTCACGCTGTGCGTGAGCAGTGGGTTATTGCGCGATTAAACGGATTTTCGGCAAGCCATTTCATCTGCCGCATCAAAAACACACGCACGCACGCGCGTAGGCCGGCACACGCGGACGCCATGCACGAGCGAGCTGCTGTCACTTTGAGCGCTTTCTCACACTCATCCGATTCTCATCCCCTTACTGCCTCCCGCTGGCACATTAATGTGCAAGCCAACCGCCTCATCTGCATGTATGCTACCTTCTGTCCTCTCTGTCGAGTTTATGGCTGTTATAAACGCCTAGGATTTGTTATCCCTTCCTCCCTGTGTAACAGATATAAACCAGATGAATACAGGGGGGGTGCAGGTTTGATAGGAACACCAAAATGGACACAGACATGTGAAAACACACACGGACACTCGCCTGGTATGCTCAGGTAGCATCGCTGGCTCTCCAGCTGTGACTTTGAGTAAGGGTGCCTCTATCTGGTGCTCTCCTGACTGAGCAGGTGTGCTGGGAGATCAAATGAACCAGATGTGGCAAGAGAGAGTTCTAGATTTCAGGGCCACCTATGCCAGGCTTGCCTGTACCATGGAGAGATCCCTTCTTACCATCCCCTTGGCTCCCTTGTCTAATCTAATGCGGCACTTGGATCTGTATTCTGCCCATATGGTCACTTTTGGAGATGGAGAGCCATCTGTAGCCTCCTCTGCCCCCTCCATACCCCCGTCAACAGGCCAGCCCTGGACAGGCTCCCAGGGCCACCGAGTGTTCTATGGTAATCCCATTCTGCTCTGTGGACACAGCTGCTCCTATGTCTCTCCAAGGTCCCTCACTGATCCTGGGCAGGAATGATGATGTCTGGACCGTCCATTCAGAAAATGAGTGCACCTCTCTTACATGACGGAAACACACCTGCAGCTCATGATGTGTTCTGCTTGAATCGCTCATGTGTCTTTCATAATTAATTTAAGCACACAGACCTGTGAGCAAAGCCGACGGATCGCTTCCAGTGACCAGAAAATGTCTGAATAATACGACATTTACACTGTTGTTTCTAAATTTGAAATTTGTACCACTGATTGAAATACATGAATTATTTGCGGTAGTGCAGGATTTGAGAATCTCCCCATTTAACTCAATAATTAATTCCAAATTCCAATATCCTTCAAAAACGTGAGTGAATTGCACAATGTTTTTAATGGGGAATTTAAGATCCTCGTATTTTGAGATATATTATGATGATGATGCACGCAATAATGTAAATAGTAATGTTGTTTTTGGGGGGATTTTCCAGGTATCTTACCTTCTTAACATCACAGACTGGTTGTTAGGCATAACTAAATGTGGATTTCTAGGAGCACAACGTGGGCATAGGGTGCAGTTATTGCTTGTCTGTTTGTTCAAAAGAGAGAAAAGGGTTTCTGTTAATTATTTGCAAATAACTCTTTGTAGATTTTTATCTCTCCATCTGTGCTATATAGTTGCAGGATCGCCGGTGTAGAGTCAGTGTTGAACGGAGTGTTTTTTTTTCCCACGATGCACCAGACTGCTGCTCAGCGTGGGGTGGGATTAGTCATGAGTGACACCATGTTTGCTGACATTTCCAAAGACACGGTGATCCGTCCTCCACTGCCGTCTCCCAGCTTGCCTCCTCGGTGCGGTCAGTGCGCACACAGCCCTGCGCGTGCATTACCATCACGCCGCAGCGCAGCAGAGCTCCACACCCAGAGCCAGGCACCCTTGGGGATGGTAGCTCACCTGTTCTGTCCGGCACTTTGAAGCCGACCTCGCATCGTCATTTGTATCTGAAAGCCTTTCGGGGGAAAAAAAGGTTTATAGTTATGCATTCAACCTTCTTTGAAATGAATAAATTTAAAAGCATTTTGTCCAGAAGCATTTAAATGACCTAGATATACTACATTTACCCGTAGAGTGTTATGTTTTATTGAAGCAATTGAGATCTTGAATTTCTCTTATTTTTCCTGCAAGTGAAACTTTGGTTCCCCACTACAGAAAATGTAGACACAAGAAAAGCTTTAAGCCAAGGCAACACATCAGCCATAAATAAAACTGAGGTGAGCTGAAGACCTCAGTGTTTCTCCACATTAAATCTTGCAGCAATATTGCGAATGGGAGTTTTATATGTCTCTGTCTATCTGTGTCGGGGAGGAGGGGTGGTAGCACACAGCCAAAGGCTGAGGTATACCCTGCATGGGATGCCAGTATATCGCAGGCCACCTACGTGCACAAACTCCCTTTTTAGAGACCAAAAACATTCTCATGAACCAATAACTGCAGAAAGGAACCAGAGTACCCAAAGGAGACCTGCACAGTTAGAGGAGAGCATGCAAAGTCTACACATACAGAATGGAGGTGGGACTCAAATACCCAACAGTGCATGGTGTGAGGGAACAGTGATACCCCCTCAGCCATCACTAATATGTATATATATATATATATATATATGTTTATATATAGATTTTTGCTGCACTCTCACCGTTTTCAAAAGGTGATCTGTAACTTTAAGATAACAGATGTTCCCACATGAGCTTCCCTCATGAATAATTGCAAATGAAATCCAGGTATGTCCTTCTATAACAGGGCTGTGCCATGACTTTTTGAGGGGCTGGTGCTTAACTAGGTCCCTAGTGGTACATTTAGCGTGATGATTGGATATGAGCATTTAGCACATCAGAAGGGCGGCCCGTTACTCATTCGGCAGAAGTGGGAGGTGCTCGGGCACTCCCTGGGCCCATCCCAACACCCCACCCCCCCACAGACATCCTTCTCTACAAACCTTGTGCACCACTCGGCCCGCTGGCGTCTTTCTGAGGAAGGATCACACCTCCTCACACTAGAAACAGGTTAAAGGCTGAAGGGGCAAATTATTCAGGACGGTTTAAACTATAGTCACAACAGGGCTGTCGAACAAACACCCTGCTATTGCCCTTCTGACTTAAAGATACAGGCTATGCCTTTGCCATGGAAAATATTCCCATAGTCCACTATAATAAAAAAAAAATGTTTCTCTAGGTGTTCCAGATGCAATAGTGCTGTAATAGGTGTAACTCTTCAGGCCTGGAGAAGGAAAACATGTTTCTTGTTGTTGTATTAGTAATACCGTTTTCAGTACCATCCCTTTATATCTGCTGAAAGATGACATGACTGAAGGGGAAAATAGGACGCTGAACACAAACAGATGGTTAACATGGTCCCAGATCAGTCCTTTTATTTCCCGGGAGCTGAGAGCCGAAATGCAAACAAACTAAAGTTCCCAACTCAGGCGCTTCGAGATAAAATAATTATCAAAGCAAAACATAAATAAATCTCAGAAATAAGGAGCTCCCCTTCCGGGCTGCGCAGGTGTCCACTGCTTTAACTTCATCCCGAGTCTTATTTTCTGTTCAATCGCTCGCACTCTGCATGGCTGGCGAGATGGCCTAGTGCATCTCCAGTAGCCTCAGACTGCTGACTAAAAGCCTCTCTTCTCAAATAGACACAGCTGCTTGTGGGAGTTGGGTCTTTAAGGCCAGATGTGACCTTGGGGATGGGAGAGGAGCCGTGCGGCAGATGCCTCTGCTTTTGGCTTTGATTCGGGGCTATTTCTGATTACAAGCATTGCTTGCAGCCTTCTACTGTTGCTATATACAATACAAACCAAGTGGCTGCAGCATGTGGTGCAAATGTGTACTATGTCTACAGTCAGGAAGGTGCACTACCTGCTTAACTTCCTAATTAGTTTGTGGCCAAATTATAATTCATTTATTAACAGTCTTGGCAATTGTATTCGTGCAAAACGACCTACATTCTATTCTAAATATTACACACATATATACTACTGGATAGTATAAATGCTCTGATATTTATGGAAGCGATGCAGATTTGGTAGCAGTCTCCCTGACTTATACTGACCTTTTTAATTCACTGCAATAAATTATTGTCCTCCTTCCTCGATGTGCATGGCCTCATGGGTATATACCCCTGAACTGTATGGGATGAAATGTGCCCACTGTTGTTTACAGTGACAGTGACAACTGTCTTGGCTAGCCATGTGCAGGTCTGTAGGGAGAATCTCGTTGACTGCAGAAATTTCCCTTCTAGATTCTTTGACAAGGTACCGTTCTGCTCTAATCCTCTCATGGAAAAGAAGTCCATATCACTTTCGTGAAAGCATAAAGCAGTTTCCTTTCACGCTCTGACAGAGATCCTCTTATTATGGCAGTGGCTGTCTTTATCAGGTTAATGATGTTTTTACAGGGAAAAAATTAATCTGATTTACAAACAGCTGCTAAGGTTCTGTTCACAGTCCAGTGCTGATTAATGTGATAAAGCTTTTGAGGTGATGCCACAGTTGCCTTGTTAATGAGAAAGAATTCACTAAACACGCTAACAGTACTTGGGTTAGTGTTCAGGCTTGAGTATACCTTTACTAGCCCAACCAAAGCTTCACTCTCTTTACTTGTTCCCGTATCAAATGAAGTCTGTCTCTAAATTCTGCTGCTGATGCCCCCGGAAAATTATATCTGTTCTTCCTCCAGTCATTAACAAAAAGAAAAAAAAAACTCAAGTTATTTTGATGCATCCTGTCAAAATCTGACAGGTCATGACAGGCACATATGAAAAGTGTCATAGCCTCTACTACAAAGCAGGATATTACATGCTCAGAAAGGAAATGCCACAAAATATCACCAACATAACCCCATGTGCCATATAATAAATGATAAAAAGCGATTATGATAGCATTTAATTTTATGTTGGTAGCAAGAGCTCATTCCTGTTTTTGGCATAAAGTGAAGGCTGGTGATGGGGGCATTTAAATTGTTACTCTAATTGTTTTTCTGCCCAGGCATCCTAGCTACTTGTTCTGGTATGCTTTCAATATGAAAAATGACAACGATAGCCCTAGTTAAAATGACTGCTGCTCCCTTAGATGCTACTCTTTGTGACCATAACACATAATCTGGCACACTACAGATCTACTATTGGGGTTTGTAGTGGAAATCTGTTTTATTCCTGTTGCCCAACACAAAGCACTTTCTCTCAAGTTACGTACTGCCTTCTCTAGGCTATTAGATATACTTGATGTACACTATAGCTCAGCTGTAGTCCT
>JAODKN010000041.1:18402731-18413026 GCA_026774425.1 Petrocephalus zakoni | reverse complement strand
GGAAGGCAGCTGGGGCTGTTTGTGTTTATGAAGATGCAGAAGTGTGATGAAATGCACGCGGGAAACAAATGGACAGACCCCAGTGTTCTTTGCTGTGATTTAATTTTGGAAGCAATGTACGGCTCTCCCGGAATTTGCTGCTGTCTCTGCCACACAGAGAAATGCGCGTCCGAATAGTCACTGCTACACCTAAACAGTGAAAATCTGACATGAAAATTATTCTGAAAATCTGCTGCAGCAAGTAGCATGTAACCAAGACAAGAAGGGTGTTTAATAATGTGGAAATGATGTTAGCATAGTGGCTCCAGGCTTCGGCATCAGAAGCTATGGCACACGCACAGATGCATTCTGGATAATCTCTTGTATTCTTACACCGTAAATGGGACAGTGGGATGGGAAGACGCGGAGAGGTCCATCTCTCAGATGCCCAGTGGTATGTCTTAGATATGCCACTGCAGTGGCCTGTTTGGCATCGACATTTGCACAAGTGGAAGCATTTGCACAAGTGGAATTTAATCACCAAACTTAAAAGATGATGATGATGATGATGATGATGACATTAACAAGCACCCTAAATAACTCCAGTGACTCAGATTAAACACCACAACCTCTCTGCTATGCTGCTTTATCCACTGGGCTCTCAAAAGAACATCTACTACATTAGTGTCCTGCATGAGCCAATAATGGGGAAAAAAGTAGTTTAAAAGAGTTATATTCTTAAAATCAACATCATCTGTTACTCTCCAAATGTATAAATGGAGCAAAGACGCAAAGAGTGAAGATTATATGCCAGATTTCCCCTGTGGCCAATGATTGGCAGGTCAGACACTTATTATAAAAAAATACAATGTAAATGTTATGTAAATGTTAAACTCAAAGTAGGATAAATCTCCATCGCGGATGGGATCTTTGAAAAAAATAGTCTTCTCAAGTACAAGCACAGAGCGATTGTACTTCTTCAGCGCTGCATGTAACCTAAATTGCTTTGGTAAATTTTCACCCACTTAAATAGGTTGAGTGTAGAATAATGTAAATTACATCCCTGTGATGTCCTCTGAGCAGAGAAAAGAAACGTGGGAAAGGAGGAAGGCAATTTGTATGCGGAAGGATTACGGCGAGTTTCCGGGATCAAGCAACGCAGAGGAGGCTGGCTGGTTTAGCGATGATCACAAGATTCAAAGAGCGTCATTAAGGGTGTACAGGCATCTTATACAGCGAGAGAGGAAATAATGTTCAGAGGGAGCATGCTAGAGGAATAAACCAGAAGTAAACCCGTTGTTTGTCCTTCACATATTCCAATTGCTCTCCTGCTCCTGGAAGGTCAGCAAGTGAGTTACGTGGCCCTCGAAACAATACACCGGTAGGAATATTTCAATGTCACCACTGCACACACGGAGGCGTGTCATTCCATTTTCTTAATGATCAGCATCACTCATTTAAGTGTCATTGTGTATATTTTCTGGGTAGTAACTATCTCAGGTTCCAAATGCATGGCGAAGTGCCGGAATATTATTGTTGTAGGAGTGTAAATAATTAAAGGAGCAGACAACATATAAAATATTTATGGTGCACACTGCAACATCTGCTGTGGAGCTGCGAGGGCGTGTCCTTGTGCTGTATCGCGGCCGCTTATAAGGACAGAGCATTCTGGGTCTGCAGGGGTGAGGCCGTCAGCGCTGGCAGAACTTTCTGGAGCTGCCTGAGATGGCGTGATGGAGGACACCCCATAGGCAGCTAAGTGCTCTGGTCCCACTAATGGAAAGCCATCTTTCATCCGTGCCTCGGCGTGCTGTGTTTCTGGGAGAAGGCGGTGCAGATTTGTCAGTGTGTAACAGATGGATGTCTTCTGGTGGCTGTGGTGTTTGTCTTTGTCGTGTGTGTGTGTGTGTGTGTGTGTGTTGTGGAGTGTTGGGGTGGATGCAGCTGTTTCCCTCCACGCAGTGCTGAAAATCCTTGGACGCGCCAGGGAAAAGCCTTGCTATTTTGCATCGAGTTCTCCTTCTAAACAATTTTACTGCGTTCAAAATGTTTTTAATCAAGAGACACAAAAGCAGTGCTTTTATATGTTTCAGCTTGGCCTATCAGAGGCATGTTGTGCTCTGGCATTGAAACATTGGGTGGGCTAGGGGATTATCTATGACAGGGTGGGTCATGGCGCTGATTGGACAATCCAGACCCACCCTAACCCCTCCCACAGTCGGACTTCATGCTGTCCCCGACTCTAAGGCATTGGAGTGTGCAGATGTAAATTTTTAATAAATGCTTTTTATTTTCTCTTGCCACTCCTTGATGTGAAACTCAGGATATTTCTGCCAAAGGACTATTAATGTTGGATCTATGATCTCAGTTAGAGTTTGTAGATGAGTTTAAAAAAAAAAAAAAAGATTCATATCTCCAGCTCACAATCACTGCAGACATGTTCATTGTGATCATTGTGATGGTCAGATGCTTTGGAAATCGCTTAGCTTTTCCGCTGTCACTTGTGCGTTGGGCTCGCATCAACCACATTCAGCAAAGAAAGCCGTAAGTGAGAAAGCACAGCACAGAGGAACAAATATCTGTGATTAATCAAGGGCTTGATCCATTAGATTCCAGCTCATTCACTCTCACAGCAATAACCGTGCAGGGCACGGAGCGATGAATCACAATGCCGCCTAATATACACCCGGCAGGAGCCCTCAGATGAGTCTGCAGGTGGAATCCAGTGAGCAGATGGTCTTCTCCCGGACGAGCTCCAGCTGTGATCCCTGGCAGAACGGCGAAGTTCACAGCACGACATAGATTTTGCCTACCCCGCCTCCTTGTACCACACCGTGGTGATCTCCTGGCCCCTAATGGTGTCTGCCCGCACAAGTTCACTGCAGATGAAGCCGACGTCATCTAGCTGATCTGCACATCTGTGCTGGTTTGGGCTAATGACCCCACACTCAGCTGTGGCTTCCTAAAAGTAGCACACGTGACTGTCTTACACATGCTTTATGAAAATTGGCTAAATTAGCACCCAAATCAATAAATTATAAATATTTATTTTGCCTTTTCTTTCACTGGCTGATCTATCATTCCTCATGAGCAGCTTCCTTCTGGAATAGAGAACTGAATACCTTTTCTATGGATTGTAATTAAATGCATAAACTAGGAATATTGTGCCCTGGAAAATATTTATTGACACTCTTAAATTTTAAACACTTTGTGTTTCCTAAAATGGTCCTCAGGGACCCACAGTCAGTCCATGTTTTTGCTTCCTCCATACTCACTGCCAGACTGTCCACACTTTCACTCCCTCCCAGGAGATAGGAAAATGTTGGCTCTATGTGGGTCCACTAGAACAGGATTGGGAAACACTGCCCTAAGCAACTCACAACATTCCATCCATCCATCATCCAACCACTTACCCAACACAGGGCTGCTGGGGCCTGGAGCCTGTCCCAGGCAGCACATGGCACCAAACAGGGGTACACCCTGGGTCTGAAGACAGTCTGTTTGCACACATATGCACACTCTCACACACCATGGGAAGATAAACAAAAATTAATAGTGCCTAAATATTTATTTTAGAACCAAAAAGGCTACATTACCACTCGAGCAGATTCAGCTCTCTCAACACAGACATTTGATTACAGATAATCAGACTTTGGCCACGTTGCTCTACTATATCAAAGCTGAGACTTCTAATGCACTTCCCTGTCCCTTTGGGGAGGTGGTGGCTTGCTGCCATTATAACTGTGCTCTATTCCTGGGTAGCTTGGGAGATAAATGGTGTAGCCTGACTGATGGGTAACCCTAGGTCTGCATCTCAGTAGACATTAAACGGAATCTTTCGGTGACTGGCATTTCCAATCAACCGCAATAGTGCGATTCAAAAATGACTACTGCTGGCATTGTTATCATTAAAAGAGTGTGCCTTCAATGATAAATCCAGAATGGCCTCTGAAGGTCCTCAAGCTTCCTCACGGCAGGTGCATCATTATTGCGTGATCATTGAGTCCATCCATCTTGTTGCTGGTCGACCTGTTCCTTTCTGACTCTTGAATTTTCCAAAAATGATGGTCTCTTCCAATGAAGAGGGTCATAATACCCCCAACATGTGGTAGCTTTAGTCGTCTGGTCGTTTGTGCTTCAAGTGAAAGTTCCGGCTTGATTTGATCAAGGATCCCTTATGCTCACTGAGGTCCAGCGGACACCAAAGTTTGCAGGTGCAGATATTCCTCCTGTCCCAAGTCTACATTCTGCAGCTTTCAATCTTCTTTCTTAACAGCTAGTATTAAAAAAAGATGCCTTAGAGAAGCTGTACTTATGAGCAATAGAGTGGAATACATCTGTATTTGAAACAAGCAGCCAAAATTAACCAATAACAAAAAAAAACAATATGATAACACTTTACTTGAGGGGCACAAGTAACTTAGTAACTTAATTATGATGAACAAACAGGGGGCCAGTATGTGAGTAACACTTGGTTTCTGTCTAATTATTACATTAAGTAAGAGTGTACCATTACATTATTCGTACCCCTTCAAAAAAAGTATTTTTGAAGTATATATTTATTTATTTATTTTTTTTTTTAAAGAGCTGCTTGTCTGATTGGTGAACAGGAGGACGAAGACGATGCTGTAATACAGACACGTACCCAGGTCCAAATCAACCGAGTAACCAACCCTATTCAGTTCAATGCATTCCTTTGTTTCTCATGACTTCCAGCGATAATATATTGGGGGCCAGGTTCGCACTATGACAGTGAGAAGACGTTCAAGGTTAGGTTAGCGTTTGGGAATGTTGCACTGAATACTATGCAAAGGTGAAGATTAAGTAAGATTAAATAAGATTAATTGATATTATAATGCTCAGTGTTTCTCAGTCCGAGTAGCGTATCATCCACAGGAATCATGAGGCACAAGCCTAATTCGGATAAGGCACTCCCTGGGAAATTAGAAGTGGATGCAGAGTAAATTTGCACAGAATAAATGAGAAAGAAAAGCTCATTACAATTTGTTCTTCCGTGCTTTTTTGTGCTTTACTCCTCTGTTTCTGTGCGACTGGGATGAAGGAAATGCAGAATTTCCGCTGACAGTAATTCATTTTCTGCCTCTGCAACTCATAACTGTGTATTCGCTTTAAAACGCCCACCTTATTTATCGTGCAATTCAATGCAACTATCTGATGTTCACAATGATGCAGTTCTGCTTATTACAAGTTACACCAGAAACACATGGTATAATTTTTAAATTGCAAACCCACCCTGTGTTGAAATTGATTATTTTTTTTATTGACGGCATGTGTAAGGATAGTGAAAAGGCACCTCAGTCACTCCAGTGTACAGCATTGATGTAACAGTACAAGTGTTGAATGGGGTCCGGAAGACATGCTGTTATACTGCAAATCACCTCCAGTCAATCGCACGTTCATTTAGGAACGTCGTGAGTCCCTGGAGTCTCGACGATTCGGTTTATTTTCAGATTCCTCGGCTCGCCCACCCTCACTCTGTCACCTGCGAGAAGGGGACAGGTGGGAGAAGTGACAGCCATCCCGCCTGGCTGCTGTAACAGCCTGCGTGTCTCAGCACAGGCGTGGCTATCAGGATGGCGTCGGCTGCAGTCTGGAGAGGGCAGAAGAACAGCCAGAAATATCTCCCGGGGGTGCCGGCTATGAGGCGTCTGACCTTAATACTGAGCAGAGTGGGTTAGAATATATACGGTGGCTGATCTCACCGAGGTGGGACTGCGGCGTACGCTAAGAGCACCTCGAGCTGTAGCGGCGTAATAAAATAGGGGAGAGATCATGATGATAAATGACCCCCATTGTTGGCTGATACAGGGGTCACTTTCCCCCCTCGCTCTGGCCATTTCTCTCCGTTTGTTCCAAACGCAATGAAGACATGAGGTAAAGAACAGATTTATGGAAGCGTTTATCTTATGCACGGGATATTTTCTTCCTTACTCTGCTTTATAAAGCTAAATGTATCACAGGCGATGGATCCAAAGCGGCGCGGGCAGGAAGGATGTGCTCCGGCTAATTAGGCCGTGCTTCTTTGTTTGCACCGGGGGTCCGGCTTGCTCCTTCTCCTGTGTCCGGTCTCCCATGGGGGGGTCGCACAGTGTGACCAAGCCCTGAATACAGCTGCACAATGTCCTGGTGAGCTAAGGAACATGTGAATAGTGGGTAATGTTCACGTTTCTAAATATATGCAGTTAGGACAAAGGTATGTGTGTGTGTTTGTTTGCCCCGCGCTATAATTTGTGTATTTAAGGCTCCTGTACCAAATATTGTTTATGGGGCAGCAGTCCCTTCCTGGAGGACTGTTAATAGCTACTATTAAATGGGAAGTCCTACTGACATGCTGCATTCATTATTTATACATTTATTACTTTGCCTGATAATGCCAAACATTAACCTATCATGAAGCTTTCTGTTCATAGAATTTGTTTTACCTTTATTTGAAAGTGTCTCAGACCCGAGTTCAATAAATTTCATATTGTATTATATAATGCTCTCCATTAATAATTACACCTTTGTTTACAACAGATACCCCGTATTAGCACAATGCAAATTAAACATAATGCCGTATACCTAGTTAAGCACCGTGCCATATATTAGTAACCATAATATTATGATTTCGGTAATAAAACTGTTCAATATTCTATTATTCTATTGTAAATGTATTAGTTAAAAGCAGAATTAGTGCCCGGCTGTAGCATCATTTGCTGCCCGTGTCCCACAGTAACAACTCCCACTCTTTTCATGAATATTCAGAAAGTGTTTCTTCTCACAAATTTCTGCTCACGACTGTGGTTCCTAATATTATTCATTGCTGCTGTTTTAAAATTTGTGTTTGAGATCTCGTTTTTAAATATTCAAAGTTATTCCAAATGGGGTTTTAAAAATGTATACATTATTCCTACGCAGAAACTAAATAAGTCCCATAAGAATCCCAGTGGGGACGCCAGACAGGTAAGTAAATCATGTAACCGAATCACCTGATGGAGGGAATCTGGTGCAATGGTAGGGAGAGGATGATTGCTGACTAACTGTGTTCAGTTTCCACCTCTCTCACAGTTCTCAGCGGTACATGGAAGCAGACATGATGATATAAGCAGACATTCAAACAGTACCCAGCTTTTACAGTGCATTACTTAACACAACATAAGATTCGTCTGGCTACCAAGTACTTGTTATTTATTATGCATATCCTTTGTAAGGATAATGTGAATCTGCTTTTCACCTGTTGACCGTACATAACAAAAGATATCAGACTGAGATCCAGAGCTTCAGGCTGGCTAGCAGCAGGAGGCAGAGGGCATGTTGAGATGTTTGCAGGCAGGAACACAATCACGCTTATGCTCCAAACAATCCAATATCCCATGGACTTTAAAATAGCTCACATTGCAGTCATTCTCAGGTTTTAAGAGACTCATAAATGAAGCCTCATTGCAATGCAGAGCCTACCACACACCTCCTATCTCTAAGCTCCTATCATGAATATGCAGCTCTTTCTCCCTAGTGATGAATGTTTTTCCATCTCTTTTGGGGATATTTCTGCTTACTACAGTAGCTGTGAATATGAAAAATGAAGGTCTGCCGCACAAAGGTTATTTAGCTTAAGGAAATCCATCACTTCAGCTCGGCACTGGCGGCTATGATCCCTCTCCAGGCTCCCTCTGAACTTGGCTGTTTCAGGCTAGGGCACAGCCTTTGGTTAAAAATGTTAAAGATTTGAAGGGTGCTCTGCATAAACTTTAAGTCAAGGTATATTTATTCCTTTTTAAGATACTCGCTTGCCCGGACTTTGACCCGCCTTTGATGCTTTGCACGTTGTCCCACCCGTGTGCCCAGCATGGATACAAAGGCATACAGTACCTGAAATAGATGGACTGGTGAAAGCTGATTAAAAATTGTCTGGACCTCCCTGCGCCCCCCCCCCCCCCCGACATCTTCTAACCCATGTAGGGATGCATTTCACACATTATTCTTTAATAATACAAACTAATAAGATATGAAACTGTGTTATGCCTCTACACACATATTTTTGCAGTGAAATATGTAGGTCATAATGTATTAAACCTTTTATTAAATAAATCAAGTTGAAAAATCATGCTAACCATTTTTAGAACACTGAAAAATGGAGCATAGCATATTATTCATTGTACTTGTGCGACCAAAAATCATGTAATATACTGCATAACAGTTTTGTTTTTCCTGTGAATGGAAAGCATACCGTCTTCATTACCCAGTGTCTGTTTCAGTGAACAACTTTCCCAGGACATTGCAGTGACAGGTTGTCTTCCATCTTTGGTAGGACTGTCTGGTGGTCAGAGACCTGGCGCAGCCTCCACTGCCCTGCGCGGTGCGAGAGCGTCTGGCGCTATTAGAGCCTGAACGGTAATTAACAGCAATTCAGGCGTTCCCTGAGAGCTATTCCCGCACGTGCTGTAGCTCTGCGGTGACAGAAGGGCTCCGGTGCGTGCAGAGGTGGCCTTCCCAAGCCAAGCCGCTTTTACAACTTGGGGACGGTTCATTTTCACATATGACAAAAATAAACTTTTCAGGTACCCTTCAAAAAATCTGTGATGAAGAGAGGCAGGCGATACCAGCACGGTGGCAGGTGTCCTCAGATCCGCTAAGAAAGGTGAAGGGGACGGCTCGGCCCAAAAGAGCATTTGGTGTGCACAGCAGGGGGGTATATTTTAGTTATTATTTTTGGACTTCCTTGTCTTTTACGCCAGACGTGTTTCGGACCAAGGAGGCTTGGCAGTGCATTCTGGGACAGGTGTAACTTCTCTAGGCCCATGGGGACAATTATGTGCGTGAAGCATAAAGGCACGCAGAGCAACTGGGAGACTTAAGAGCGCCTGAACTCAAGGCATCTCTTTATTAGTGCTGTTGGCTGAGCTGGTTAACAGCTTTTACGCGTATAAGACGTGTTACGCGTATAAGACGTGCCACGTGTAAATGTCATTAGGTCTTAGCTTCCTAAGAAGGATCTGGCTGGCTCCATATCTTTGCATCAGAGGGTACAGAAATTTGACACCCATCATTGATAATGTGTCTCCTCAGTCTGTCAGCTCCTTGGTAGCTCAGCAGGGTTTCTCCTGAGAAATCCCCATGGCTGAAGCAAGTTCTGAGTTCATTTTGAATGCTGCGGTATTCCATACGTAGAAACATGGAAACTGTACCCACACAGAGACATAAACCAAACTACCAACACTGACAGAGCGAGGCTCTCTTCTGGGCCATTATTATTGTTGTTGTTTGTGGATTGATATACCTTTGATTTTATCTGATCCTCTAGTCCTTCATCACAACCTTGATCGGTAGCATCACTAATGTCCCTCTAAACAAATGAACAAAAATGTCACTATGGATAAAAGACAGTACTTTATTAAAACGAAATCAAATAAGACATTAACGATCAAATGGGTCTCTGTGACTCTCCTTCAATGGGAGATTCAGGTCTTCCAGAATCCAATGGGTGACACTAAAGGCAGGGTTCCTTAATTCCAGTCCTGTAGAGCAGGGGCTGACAGGCTAGGGTAGGCAGCCAGCCGGGGTCCCTGAAAACTAGGGGGCCCATGATGACTGAACTTCCAGAAGTCACATTGAAGGATATAACATAATATGGTAACTTAAATGATAGCAATATGTATGTTATTTGCATTTTTAGTGAGAGTATTGTTGTTTGTGGATTGATATACCTTTGATTTTATCTGTTCCTCTAGTCACTACCAAAACCCATCCCCTAAAACAATTGCATAATGAGGATTCTTAAAGTGAAATGATATTATATTCACCAAAAGTACTTGCAAAGTACAGTAGATTGGAATGTTCCTTTTTGCATACCCCGTCCTGCTATCCTGCGCTACACACACAGAACAGTCAAGAGCAAAGCATGAGGTACAAAGCATGAGGTACAGAGCATGAGATACAGAGCATGAGGTACAGAGCATGAGGTATAAAGCATGAGGTACAGAGCATGAGGTACAGAGCATGAGGTACAGAGCATGAGGTATAAAGCATGAGGTACAGAGCATGAGGTATAAAGCATGAGGTACAGAGCATGAGGTACAGAGCATGAGCCTTGCTGAAGGGTCCAATGGACATGTGGCTATTCTGCAAAGGATGGGATTTGAACCAGCAGCCGTGTGTAGGCGGGCGCAGAGGCCCAGCCTGCAGAGACACACTTCACCCGCATTATTCAATGCGAGATTGATTGTCAAACGGCCTCCCTTGGGTTACACTTTACTTGAGGGGCCACAAATAATAGTAGTAACTCATTGACTACTGAAGTACTAATCATGAACATGAAT
>JAODKN010000041.1:18333604-18345267 GCA_026774425.1 Petrocephalus zakoni | reverse complement strand
TATTTGTCGACCCAGTATGGGGGGATTGGTAATCCTCTGCCCAGGCAGTATCGGGGGGATTGGTAATCCTCTGCCCATCTTTACTTCTGAGAGACACTGCAACTCTAAGATGCTCTTTTTATAGACAATCATGTTACTTGTTGCCAATTGACCGAATTAGTTGCAAATTGTTCCTTCAGCTATTGCTATTTTGTACCACTAACTTTTCCAGCCTCTTATTGCCCCCCTTTTTTGAGATGTGTTGCTGTCATGAAATTCAAAATGAACCAATTTTTTTCATAAAATAGCAAAATGTCTCACTTTCAACATCTGATATGTTTTCTATGTTCTGTTGTGAGTAAAATATGAATTTATGAAATGTCCATGTCATTGTATTCTGTTTTTATTTACAATTTGCACAACATCCAAACTTCATTGGAATTGGGGTTGTATTATGATGTATTATAATATCAGATCAAACGGACAACAGAGTTTGCAGTATGGGCACACTGCTGGTGCCATGTCACAATACGACGGCCCTCCCTTGGTGTGGTTTGTCTAGGGTGACCGGAACCTTCATGACGTGTGGGTGCCCTCACGGGCCCATTGGTTCCAACATCGGGCGACTGCATGATACAACCAGTCGGCCTCATGCAAACCCACAGTGCGACCCCTATCAAACTCGGTCAGGTGCTGGTACAGTACTGCTGTCTAATGCGGCTAGGAGGCATCCTGTGTCTGGTGACTCGAGATTGCAAATCGAATTATTTACATAGCCATCGCTGGTCTGCACATGTAACAAATTACATCCAAATTGGACCATTACTTCTGAGGGCTTAACTTTTTTTGTCACTGAGTGCATTTTATTAATCGCACTAAACAAATATATTATTGTTAATATGTGGTAATTTGGCCAACCCATTGGTGAAAAAGTTAGTCATTTTAATGCTATTCCATATGCAAAGAAACACAGCCACGCACATTTATTAAATTCCCATTTATTCCATTCGCATAATGCATTTGTATAAAACTTACAAAATTAATAAATAGCATGCACAAATTGCCCTGACTTTGCGACAAACATTTCCCCTGTCTTTGTTGATTTATTCTGCAGTTACCATAAGACTACCAATATTTGCTCATGTCGACCTTAGCTGTACAGCTCTGGATTGCTGAAATGGCTTAATTATATCTTCCCATATAAGCAGACGTATGATAATTTCAAGTTTGTTAATTATTTCAGCAAACAACAGTATAGCCAAGCGAAAAATAAGATCATACTTGTTTGGTATTTTGAGTTACTGTTATTGCAAATATATTACATGCACTGAATAGTTACCCACAAGCCAACAAACACAATAAACCCAGAAGATAACAAGAATGTGGTCTGATAAGGATTTTAATAGAAGGCAAATATTTGTAATATTTATAAAGGGAAAAGTTAAACATTTGAAGAAAGATTGCCTTTTGATACTCAAATATACAAACAAATTACATCCAATATGACTGAGAAAACGAGAAGTTTGATTTAACTTCTAAGCTTGGCACAAATGTTTATATTTAATATGTAGTCAATTTTTATAGTATTTTCTGATTAAACCATTAAAATATGTACTGTATCCACTAATGGATATATTAGGTTGTACTAATGTAGTGTTAGGTTGTTGATAAATAGATTCATGCACATCACTAAATATCTGCTGATAAAACAAGAAAGATGCAGGAACAATCAGGACCACACACACACACCCGCATACCCACCGTATCTAATCAGGGACCTTCCATTCATTCCTATGGGAAAAACCCTAATCCCAGTCACCACACCCTCAACCCCAACCCAGTCCCCCCTTTTCAGGTTTTTGGTTGTAGTCACATGTCATTTTTAAATAGAAGAAAATTACCGCTACAATGCTGGTTTTTATCAAATTGTTTGGATATTTGGTTTATAACCCCCCCACACGCACAGGACCACTTGTATGCCTGTCATAAGAGTGACGAATCACAGATGCACATGTGAAAGGAATCACAGTAACGGACTTATAAACCCTAATGACCCCTAACCGCCAACCAGGCCCATCTCAGTGCTCTGTGTAACCCGTCAGAAAGACAAATTCATGCGAGAATTAAGCTATATTCTGAACTTATTTTTTCTTAGTACTGTCAGCTGGAATTGCAATTTTCCGGGCTAAATAATTACACCCTGCAAAAGCCTGAAAATAAGACTGCACTTCTGATTTGTAATTTGCATCGTAGATATAAAACGCTCCGTAATGAAGGCAAAGCGACGACCCGATTTCATCCCAAACCATAAACCTCATATCTAATGTGATGCTTTCATTAATCTGCCCTTTACAGCCGTAATTACTGCTCTCGCTGAGGGGTCCAGCGTGGAAGAGAAAGACCACATGACCTTTCCTACACCTTCTTCCTTCTGAGCTCGTTTTTTAAAAACCGATCGCAGATCGAAATTAATCATCTTCATTCTGTCACTCCATCCGTCTTTCATCCTCCTATTTAAATTTTTTTTTTCTTTTTTAAATAAAATTTTGTCTCAGTAAAAATATCAATTGACTGAAATGGCTGGGAATACCTTCAGAACAAAAACATGCATGCGTATAATGTTCTTCTGGCAGGATTTGTGCAATTTAAAAATAAATCCTGCTTATTTAAGCATTTGCATTAAGTACCCGAGATGATGGGCTGTGCGCTTTGACATTCCTGTCATTTCCAGCTTAGCTGAAAAAAAAAAAATCTTGCAGCTTGCCTACAAGTAAATGTTTTGTTGTCGTGACTACGGCGACCACAAATCAAAACATGCCTGGATGGTAACCAGACTCTAGCCATATGTGATTTTCACCCTGAATGCCAAATGTGGCCCATTAGTATATGTGTGCAGCATACAGACAGGCTGTTACCATTATAAGGAATATTTCCCTCAACAGAGGCAAATGCAGAGCGGGCAAGGGCTCCACGGCTTTACGGCCTACAGAACACGTCAAATTGTCTCTTTGTAAATGTTTCATGAAGCAAAAATGTGTAGAAGGTGCATTAGGTTTGGACTTATTCACTGTCCCTTCTTCCTGTCCATTATTTTCCATATGAAAACACATCAAAACCTGGATATAGACCATGGGCATCTTTAGGTCCGATCTCTTCCTGAGTATATTAAGTCTAGCCCGAGTGTTTTAGCCCTGATGCCAATCTTCCTTCAAAAAAAAAAGGCAAGTCCCTGGCAGACTTGACTTGATCTTTTCAATAGCAAGAAACGGCCCTGATATAGACTATGGAGGAGCTTTTTTTACTTGCAGCACAGGGTGGTTTATCTTTGACTTCCATCCTTTCCCGAGCTAGAGATGGCACAGAAACGCTCTGGAGATGACAGCTCTGTGTCCTCCGAGGCTGGAGAGGATATTTCTAAATATAACTTCAAATGGTTGCTGTTCTGTTGCACATTACAGTGTTGATCTAGGCTGAAGGTAGAGTCCTGACTAAGACCTCCGACGAATCTTCCCGCTGCTTTACTTCCATTTTATCCGGGTAAAAATGGATGGTGCGAGGCTATGCCAGAACCCATCTGCATCTTAATGGAAATCTATTCAGCGTGGAGACCTGTCGCCTCTCAGGCCATCGGTAATGTGATCCATGGTCCGGGTACCTAATTCCAGAAGTTAGGTTTTTCACCCATTGCTCACTCTGATATATTCTGCTCATTTTGGCATGGGGAAGCACAGAAAGACAGGCATAATCCTCACTTGCCAAAGACAACTCTATAAAGGCCTAATTTAAAGCGAGATGGCTCAGTCAGGAGAGTGCCAGTCCATTGAGCTGGCCTTAATGTGACCGTTATTTCCCCTTTATTTCCGAAGTAATAGATTACCTCGTTTCAGTGCTAGCTTCAAAAGAAAGCATTTTCTGTCATCACCACTTTACACAACTCTTTTTAAGGATACCACTGTGTTTTCACAATGCTGCCTTCCCCGACAAGAAAGAAGATGAAGACTAATAGGAATGAAGGAGCCTTTGCTGTACCCCGATGTCTGGAATAATAAAATTCCTTTAATCCTTTAATTAACATGACTGGGGTTCCAGTCGCGATTCAAAACAATAGGTATGACTTGTAATTGCAAAAGAGTCACACGGCTCGCCTGCAGACATTTATATACTTATGCTAAGTGTCCACCTGCAAGATGTCCACTAGTAGATCTCTGCTGCTTAAAGAGGATTGAGGATTCACCTTTGGGAGCAGACTCTCGCCACAAAGGAAGACTAGGGATTAAGCACCCAGACAGCAGAGAAGGCCAAACCATGCCCACCTCTGCGAGCACAGTGAGACTTAATGACAACTACGGCCTTAGGGGTATCTCGAGTCCTGCACACGCAAAAAAGGGGGCTGCCACAAGTGTAAAGGCACGCTGCACACTCTCTGTTCCTTGGCATAATGACATCTTCAGCTAAAGCCTTTATATATGTATACAAAATAAATTTAAATGATCAGAATATAGAAATTATATAGGCAACAATTGTTTTCTTCTTTAATGATATGGTTCATAGAAAAAAAATAATCCAGTTATGCAATATCCCACCATGATAAGGTACTGCTGCCTTTTCATTATTTTCTAATAAAAAAAAAGGAGTTGAGAGTTTGTAATGTTCTTAAAATAGTTGCTCCTGTTTCAGGAGCCGAGTGCAGCCACCCTAACCCTGTTTCAGGAGCCGAGTGCAGCCACCCTAACCCTGTTACGGGAGCCGAGTGCAGCCACCCTAACCCCGTTACGGGAGCCGAGTGCAGCCACGCTAACCCCGTTACGGGAGCCGAGTGCAGCCACCCTAACCCCGTTACAGGAGCCGAGTGCAGCCACCCTAACCCTGTTCCGCTGACGCTCCTCCTCTGGGGCTTGTCTTGCATTGCAGCTGTACCTGAGCCTTCCGCTCTTGTCTTCGTGTGTGAGGGCCGGGAGCACAGAAGGAAACGGAGCCAATGGCTGCAGGACAGCCAGGTAGCAGTGGGTGTGCATGGGCGGGTGCGTGGGGCTGCTCGTCGCTTCGCTGACGCACCCCGCGTGCCACCAGCTGGTCAGCCGCGGGGAGCAGCTTCCATATTCCTTCAAGTTCCTATGAGCAAGTTCTTAAATCTGGCAGTGGACGAGCCTTTGGATGTCCAAGAAAAGCATTCCCAGTAAGGGGTGGAGTTAAAGGATGCCACACCCAATGAATCTCCACCGAGAGCCAGGCGGCCATATGACTGGCTATTCACTGGTACTGTCGGCTGATATGCTACATATGTAGTTCAAAGAGTAGAAAAGGATTTAAAAGGTATATTTCACATGGACAGATTAATGCATATTAAGGTATGAATTAAGTACCTTGTATGACAGGAGGGACAGAGGGTGACTTTAGTTAAGATTAAGATTGAGATGAATTTTATTGATCCCAATGGTGAATTCTGGTGCATTCCGCAGCAAGAACACAGACAGGCATCTAGTGCCAAACAGGCAGGGTTCAGGGACAGTGCACATGGTGCAAACTGCTACATCTTTATTATTAATACAGTTTCATATTGAATTGGTGGAAATTTGACGTGATGTAAAAGAATGTTGAAGTGATATAGTTACTGACTTAGTTGATTAATAATTAATATAATGAATTTTACTTTGTTTAATTTGGGACAATTTATCGAAACCATGTTGGTAATATTATGTATTAGGAAATGTAAACGAAGGAAAAAAAAAGGTTTGGTGGTTGTTGTGCTTAAGATGAGAGCAACAGACATTTGTGGATATTATAATTAACCTTGGTATTAACATTGAAAAAATACTGAAATCCAGAAATTGGTTGCGTCATTTTTTAATAACAAGAAGCTGCATGGTGTTAGTGATAACACAAATAAAAAGAGTAGTGCATAAGTTGTATGGCAGCCAAGAACTACGAAAGCCAATAACAAATGTTGTTTTCGTGAGATAATGAGAAAAATTTCTCCGAATAAACATTTTGTGACGTCTTGGGGCAGTCATGCCATGTGCAGCGCTGCTTTTACTTGTACTGTAACTTAATGTGTGCATCCGTGTATTTAACGTTGAAATTAAGTGTTGCACCCATGTAGTGTTTTACTGTAAACTGGATGTCATGTCCTGCACCATGGTCCTGGGAAATGCTATGTCATATTACTGTACACAACGTGTGAAGATAATATGATAATAAAAACACTGAACTTTGATATAAACAAGCCATCACCCCACATTCAAATCTACACACATTGTCTGAATAATTGGGGGGTATTCCCCTAAGCCAAATGTCCTGTTCCAGCTACACAATGGCAAACACACAGAGCAACCCTTAGATACAAGTCCTTCTAAAACACGTAGCTTACGCCGCCACGCTGCTAAATTATCTTATCTTCAGAAAACAAGCTTTGCTATCTCGAGATAATGAGATACATTTTCTCGTTATCTTCAGCGTTTAGAATTTAATCGCAAGCACAGCTGTTTTGGGCTTCTGTGAAGTTGCGGTTGCTAAATTGCTGGAATTTTAAAATCCAAGTATAGCTTTAAATTCCGAGCACAGGTATTCCCCGGCTTACAATGGAAATGTGTTCCGATGGCCATGTGGTGACAGGAGAGAAGACAGGGGGCAGTTTCTTAGCCTGTGAAAGAGGACGAAACTTTATTATTATAACAAAAGGCAAAAAAAGATATCCATTGCCGCCAAGACACCAAAAACCTCTGACCAGAAGAAAAATGAACCTTCAGAATAAAAGCACATCTGCCCTATTAATTCAGCCCGACTAAGAGCCCACTACAACCCCATCATAACCTGAGACATGGCCTAGCCAACCCAGGAGTTTTAAACAATGGTGATCAGAATGGGGTAGTATACTGTAATTTGTTAGTAATTTATTGATTACCGGTGAGAGTGAGGCATCGCACAAGGTGGGAGATGCATACATCCCAGCACCGTCCCAACGTATCGCACCGCGTACACCGCGAGGTTTGCCTGCCGCAGGAAACTTAACATATTTTTACATTTTTTTCCTAATGCTATCGTCATCGTCAGATTGAAAAATCGTAAGTCGAACCATCGTAACTCAGGGACCATCTGTATTAACACTGTAAAACCACCTTTGCATAAAGAGACTACATATCAGACTCAGCCGATCAAGAAGACCTGTTGTGAGCTGTTATCCTGATAATGCATTATGAGCCAGGGCTGTGAGGAGAGGGCTAGGTACAGCATAAAACCCATAAATGCCTAATTATACAGAAGAGCACATTAATGCCCATTATGTGATTGTTCATCACTTTGCAATTCAGTACCAATGCGGAGTGCCTGTACACTTTCCAAAGGCACTGTGCCTGAATCGCAGATCAACAAAATGAACATGACAATGACCTTCCTGGAAAGAGTAAATGCTTTCCAACTTTAATAAAGCATTAAACAGAGGCAGTTCTGGAGCAGACGCCTTATATGCTAAATTTTGCAACTTGTTTGCCTCCCTCTGCATGACCAAACACAATAATTGACTTTTCACAAGACTTTAGAGCCACACATCATTTCACAGATATGATAAACCGCATGTTGCCATTATGTTTCCATAACACCATACTGTTAATCTATCTTTATGACCCCTGATTAATGGTCCACATTCGCTATGTGTCAATTTGAATCCCAGGCACCCAGTCTAATCGCTTGGATCTCGCATGGTCTATTTACAAAGCTGAGGGGACGATGGCCTTAATTCTGTAGTTTAAGCAATAAATATCTTTCTGCACGTGGCCTTAGACTCTAAATGCTAAACATGAGAGAGAAGTTCTATGTAAAATATTTCCCTAGGCTTTCAGGCAGAAAGGTCAGGCGAGCTGTTTGATGTGCATCATGCTATAGCCGTGCCCTTTGCACTTAAAAGGACTGACATCATTCCCACGTAGCCTGGCTGTTTGGCGTTGGGGGGCCCCGCAGACACAATGAATGGGAAACAGCAGTGCTCAGTCTTGGAATCGAGCTTAATGATTCCAGTTTAATCTTTTCCGCCACCTCTCAAGGCCGTATCAATAAAGTACCAGATCTTTGCCCTGATTATTTCCCCCCTCCCACCTGGTCTCCTGGGGGCTGGGGTGGAGAGCCAAAGGGCACATGGGGAGAAAGCGCTCTTCAGCCAGCACATGCACACAGACTTATATGGTAACTTCCACAGCACGTGGCCCTTTGATGGATACCTTTAAGTTTGCTGGGTATCCAGCGACATACATCACACAACCCCCAGAAGCCCTAAATTGTTACCAAAATCTTTAAGCCTACAATGATGAATAAGTTCAAAGAAAATCAGTCCAGTTTCCCACCTCAGTCTGCTTATATGTTCGTTCATATCAATATTTGGTTGATTTTGACTGAAACTGAATTCTGCCAGAAAATTTATTGCTCTCTAAACAAAATGTATAGCTGATAGATGATTGAGCTCAGATGAATACCTTCACATAACCATCTACTTTTAAAAGATTCTGTGATTATGTGTATGTGTGTATATACAGAACAGTACAGTTAGAAAAAGCACCCTTTGAAACAGAAATTTACCTAATAAAATGGTTGTATTTCTGCATCTTATCCTGTATGCACAACACAAATGATAACTTTCATTTTCACGCGTGGCCTGGAATGTTTCATTAGCTTGAAAACCGTAATGACAAAGCGGGCCTTTCACATGACGCTACAGAACTGCTCCGTGGCATGAAACCGTGCTTCTGCCATTCCGGGGAAGAATAAAAAAAAAAAACAAAACACCCGACATGAAAATTTCCCCCAAAAGGCAGGGGGAATCATAAAGAGGCCACTTTCAATCATGTAGATTTTTGTCTGTAATTTTCCCCTGTGAATACCTCATTACCTAATCATTAGACCTTGATTTCCCGGATATTGCTCTGCGTAAAATAGCCGCACGATGCCTCCGTGCCTTTTTGTGATGTGGTTTGCAGAGGAGGGCCTTCCTTCCTTTCTCATGTCCTACAAACGGTATGCTTCAAGCAAACTACCCTTTCTCCCAAGTCCTTGGCATGGGGCGGTGCTCATATGGGCGTTTTTATGTAGGCAGACTTCCTGCATCCTGTCAGTGCTTCGTGGGCTGCCGGTGATGTTGGGGGATGTGATGTCTGTGGTAAATCAAGTGTTAGTGCAGTTACTGGTACAATCTTTAAATAAAAAAAAAATACGATATATCAGTTGCTTCTGAAATCCCTGCCTGATCTTTCCAACAGCCTTGTTTGCATATTTTATTGCTCTGACTTTACCATTTACCCGAGATTCATAGGAATAACTCGCTGAGCTTTTCTTTCTATGTACGTTCAGGTGTATATAATGTAAATATAAATATCTTAACTATAACATTTGACACTTCTTACTCCTTCCAACTGCTAAGTAGGTATTTCAATCCCTGTTTGAAAATCAGGGCAGTAATCAGTAATTTGGAAGCTTTCTTTAAAAGCTACATTGTCCTGTGCCAAAGTCCTGTTTACAAACCCAGATTCAAATATTGTTACTGTCTAATGAAATCCACATGTCCATTTTTTTGATAATTACGACTATATTATATATATTATATATATTATACTATATATATATATATATATATATATTAACTATCGATAGATTACACCCCTTCCCCTCTGTCTAATAAAGTGTTTGACATTTCATTGGCCAATAAAATAGGGGTTTTATGAAGTCATTTATTTATGCTTGTACTAGTTAACATGTGCCTTCATGATGATCGTTTTTTATGGATTACTTTGTATTAATTTGATAATTTTAACAGCCTAACATTCATAGCTAGATAGCTGGCTAACTAACATCACTGTTAAATGATGTATGTAATGCGAGATTAGCATTCACCTCATTGATGCTGGCATATTAGCCTCCCTGACAACCGACGACGTAAGTCTGTTTTAAGCTGTTCATTATCAGCTCTGTAAAGATTTCTGTTTGTGGTTTATATGTGTGTCCGATTTTGATCATTTAGGCTGATTTTGTAAACGAGTTTCTGAGAAAAAAAGAAATAATGGATTTTTGGAGAAATGTGTCTGTCGTCGGACAGCGGCAGTATGTTAGCTGTTAGCAGTGTGGTTGGGTAAGTCTAATTTCCTGAATATACTCGCGTAATATGGATTCATAGGGAGACTATAGGCAGACCAGGCGGCATCTCTGTTCTTTAGGGCTAAAAATGCACCGCTGAAGCAGTAACAGAAAGAGGGACTCTCCGACATTGGAGAGCAGAATCACACAGCACTTTAACACTTGACATACGCGCTAGGAACATTCAGGCCTGCTTTCTCCCATTACAATAATTGTTCGGATTTTGACGTCGTGTTGAAAGGAAGGCTTCTGAATCACAGTAGGATGGGATGCCATCTGTGCGATCGCGGCACAGGCGTGATTTGGAGATTCAACAAGAAAGCAAAAAAAAGTGTTGCAAGCTGAATCATATAGCCCACACACTGAATATACTGAAGATCTCAGAAACAAAAGAGCACTGACGTCAGGGCAGGAAAATGCAGGAGGAGCAGAGGCCCTGCTGTGCTCCTGGATTCGTTAGTAATTCTCCAGTTAGGGGGCTCCTTATCTGGCCAGATCTGTTAGCTGAATGAACATTAAATAAATAAGTACCCACTCCAATACAGCTGTGCTCTAAAGTCTGCGTTAATTTTACACTGTTGAGTATTTGTGTTAATTTATTACTGGATTTAAGAGCAAGAATTAATAAAGCATTACACCATCTTCTATTGACAGTCATAAGGCATTATAGTGTTGGTTATAATACTTCATAACATCAGTGAAGATCTCATCTGAGAACTTCACTATAACTCACTCATCTGAGATCTTCAGTATAAGAATTAAGAATGCTTTGTACAAATTATGAAGGTATCTATAGTGCATTATAGATGAGAGCTTCATAAAGCATTCTTAATGCATAATAAACATGGCTATAATATATTATGCCTTTGTATACATTTTATAGTCATGTTTATAATGCTTTACGAATGCTTTACTATGAGTTATGGATGTGTTCATAGATTCTTATAAACATGGCATTCATAGGAGACTTACATTATATTTTTATTTTGATGATTGAATATTACTAAGTTAATAGTAATATACTAGTAATTATCATGTGTATGCGAGTGTGTGTGTGTGTGTGTGTGTGTGTGTGTGTGTGTGTGTACGAGGTGACGAACTGGAATGATGTCTGTCTGTGGGTCCCCAAGGACGAGATTGGGAAACACTCATATCATAGAGAGCATAATGTCTCGATAGGCTCTCAGCTCACCCGGACCCTCAACGGGGTTTATTGGGAAGAAATGTAGGGAAAACCACAAAAGACAACAGACCACAAGGGGTCACAACAAAAAAAACAGAAACAGAAACAGAATAAACCAACTAGGAAAATACAACTGAAAACAGGGCTACACTAAACAGGTACAGAAACAATACAATGACCGGCTAGCGAACAGGACAAAGGCAGGAACTAAAATACACTGAAGACATCGACTAACAGGAGGCAGGTGTGGCTGACAGGACTACAGGGAACAAGGAGCAGGTGAGGATCATCAAAGTAAGTCACTAAGGGGGACACTACAGACACTGAAACTAAAACACTAACTGAAACCAAAGGTACACACTAGGGTAAAAACAGAACCAAATATATT
>JAODKN010000041.1:18321144-18333359 GCA_026774425.1 Petrocephalus zakoni | reverse complement strand
CCCCCCGCCCGCCGCCCCCCCCCCCCCCCCCCCCCCCCCCCCCCCCCCCCCCCCCCCAGGACGGCCAGCAACACCAGCTAGCCAAAAGGGGGAAGGACAGGCACCGACCCTGACAGCGTTTCAGAAAACGGATGGATGGATTCATGCAGTGTTACAAGGTTCACCAACATATACTGTATATATAAAGTATACTCGGTATACAGTATATGTGTGTATATATATGGCATATATGCCATATATGCTCCAATAAACGCAGAGTCCCTTATGGCAGCCGGTCTCTAACAGGAGCCGGGTCTTTGATATTTGCCTACTAGTGTACATTGTAAGTGTCTGTGTCTTTATAGGTGTGTGTAATACATGTGCATGTCAGCACGTTGTATATATAAGAAATATGGATATATACTAGTTTCTGAACCTGCTTCATTTTCGTGCCGGGTTGACCAAAATACAAATATTTATTATAATATACGAATATTATTTAAGACATTGCCATTTATCTTTAACAGTCCTATGCAGCATGTGAAATTCAAATAAAGTAGCTGTTTGTAATATTAGCCGATATTTTTGTGCACCTACCTGTACCGACAAGCGTGAAAAAATATTGCGTTCTGAAGGTTTTTGTTAATAATGGCTGGTCACTAATTGCAGCCAGTCTCTATTAAGTGCCAGGAGGCCTCTATAGGAACATATACTGTGTATATATATATAATCATTTTCTGACGTTGGCTGAAGTCTGGGGCACGAGGTGGATGCCATGCACATTCCTGTCGTTGTTCATCTGCCTCACACAAATGCCACCCAATGGAAGGGTTACTTAAGCCCGCCAAATTATGGTTACACACTCTTTTTAAGCCCAGCCACCCTACTGCTCCGTCACATAAATGTTTAAGGAGGCTTGACTCTGAGGGATGTTTACAAAGACTGGGGTGAGCAGAGCCTGCGAGGACGCTTCAGCCTCTCTGACCAGAAGTCATGTTAATCAAACATAGCAATCAACCCATTCTCTTTTAAGAAGCCTTAAACCCTGCCAGAAAGCATTTGTTCTACGGAGTGGAGAAGTAGAGCTGCTAATCTCTCTTGTTGTTTTATTTTTGCCAAATCAGAGCCAAGAAGATATATTGGCTTTGGTAACCAAGGCCTCGTTGTCTGCTGCCCTTCCAAAAGCTATTAGATTGCTTTCAGTACTTAGACTGTCAACAGCTATTCTGTCCATTACTCTTATCCGGAATGCCCTGTCATCTCCTGCCCTCAGTCAATCAGTGTGATGTCGCTAAGATGTCCAAGCCGATGTGGATGAATCTCAAGCAGACTGTCAGCTTTGTATCATAGCAACATATCTCTGCTCTGGCCGTCCCTGTTTCAGTTACGAATTTTTTTTTTATGATTGCATTGTACCACAACTGCCACGGGGTAATTTCGTACACCGGGAGGGCGGTGGCCAGTACAACAAGAGGCCGTGATTCAAAAGCCAGCACATGCATAACCTGAGAATTCTATAACACGGCTCTTCTTCTAAAGATAACTGGGTAAACCCAAGCACTGTCAGGAATCCGCACACAATCTTGAGGCTGTTTTGCGATTTATTACACTACATGCCAACACATCACAAATAACACTGGCAAAGATGACTACGTCTTGCTTAATTTCCATGCCTTTAATGGTTGGTGTGAAAGTTCAACACTAATGGCTACCAGCCTTTTTTGCATCAACCAGCCGGAACTGCCGCCGTGACCTCACATCCCACAAGCCTTCGCTTCTCTCATAAAGGTGTCATGCAGCAATGGCATATCAATCAGCCTGGAGACACTCTTATGACTTCTGTGGCCATTGTGCCGCATGCACCTGAGTTTAATGTCCCTCGAAACGCAGGGGCGAGGCATCCATCAGAAAGCTCATTCGTGCCTTTCACTAGACTCTGATCAAGTTATAAGTAGCAGAACTGCTGAGAGGCCTCTTGATGTAGGTTGTAATTTCATCAGAATTCATAAATTGTAAGGTATTCTGAGCACTCCTCTCTTTCTATAAATTTAGTTTCATTTCATATTTCGCTCACTATTATCAAGTGCATTGTACGTGCTGAAAAATGTCCAGTGAACTGAAAAAAGGGTGTACGGACTTGAGAGAGGTGCTTTATTGTTCAGACTTAATGGAATAGTAAGTAGGGAAAGCGTTTAACTGCCAAACCAGCAAATTGCCACATCTAAAATTTGGGGCTGTGGTAGTCTTGAGAGGATGCAGATCTGATTTATGTTTAGGTCTGTTTTAAATTGAAGGTATATTCACTGTCGATACTTGGAAAGTGAAGCGCACAAGTTAGGATAAAAGTGTACTTTTCCATTGATGTTCTGCGTTCTGCTTGACTGCCTTGCTGAGAAATCACCGAGCAGACTGTGGATGCTGCTGGCCTACTCACCCAGCCACCTGCATGCCATCTGAAACCCTGTTCCGCTGCACTCACTCTCTGCTTTGTTACCCAGCCTGTCTTCCCTCTGGGTCCAGTCTATCAGCAGGCTTGGCTGTGACGTGCCAGTAAGCAGTGTGCTCGCTAACACGCTAAGCAGTCCTTCTCGAGCCAGTCCTCAGAGACTCCCCAGACAGTCCATGTTTTTGCTCCCTCCGTGGAACTGTCTGGGGGGTCCCCGAGGTCCTGTTTGAGAAACACGGCGCTAAAAGAACCTGGAATTAGATAAACAAAAAGGAGGAGATCTTTAACAATGCAAAATAAAAAAGCAGCACTGTGTCATTTACTATGCGGGGTGCCCAGTGCACTTCCTCAAATGTCTGAAACACAATCAAATGTGAAAGATTAAAATGCTAAAAGAATGTGACAGTAAAATAATGCAAACTCAAGCCAAAGTATGGTGACAATGGCAGATAGAAGCAGCAATACTGCATGAGAAGAGAAGGACCGTGTATGAGTGAAGATTAAAGACGCTTTGGACCTTTCTTCCTCTGCCACCTGAGGTTTCTATGTAAACAACATGTTTATTTTTTTTTTTATTACTATTGTACTTACGTTACCAAACCAATACGCAATTACTACCTTAGAAAGAGCTGCATTTTGAGGTTATTGAACATTTTATTCAATTAAACTTTATATTTTATATTGAGCGGAAACCTGCACTCAGAAGAGTCCTTTTCTATTAATGGTTTGGCAGGTGCAGCCACAAAACAAAATTGTTTATTTAGCTACCATTGTCGGGGTGCACACTAAAATAACTATAAAATAAAAATAAAATAAACTATAAAATAAAAATAACTATTAAGAGGATAATCCTTCTTTTAATAAGAAAGAAACACAAAAGGTCAAACTGATATATTTCTTCCAATAATTATTAGAAAAGCAGATAGACATGTTTCGACAATGTGTCTTCCTCGGTGTCTAATAGACTATTCGTTTTTGCAATGTAAAAATATCGATAATGCATCCAAGCACTCCAACTAGTTCTTGCTGGTCTTAACAGGCTCATTTTTTTTGACTACGCAAAAAAGTGGTTATAATTTTGGCATGTATTAAAAAAAGCTCTGGTGTGCCACTGCTGGGTGATGTTCAGTTGAAGTATGACAAGATGGTTGGTTCTAGATTTCAGGGAGAAACTTCATTCACAACACATAACGTTTAGGGGCCAGTGATTCTTGCCTGAGCCCATGTAGACAAAAGGCTGCGAGCTCCAAGGGCAGCAGAGGCTTACTCTTGGCTGGAGGGACTGTTTGTAATATGAGTCCCCTCATTTAATCTCAGTACCATTTTTCGTCAATGATGATGAATTCAATTATAAAATTAAACAGAATCTTAAAATTAACAAACTTATACTTCTAGCTTGGAAAAATGGAAAAATAATATATATATATAATAGTCATACTATGACTCTATTTCTGAAAACATGGTTGGAAGTAATTTGCATGTAACGGATGGTCTTTACTTGTGGCTCCCTTTCTGCCACCGACATGTTACCTCTGAAACTCAGAAAACTACCAGTATTCTCATTTAACATTTCTTCTCCCTATCTCTACTTTCTGTCACCTCCCCACACAAAACATAATCCAGTAGCGAATGGGCAGCCTGTCACTCATTGATTACCGGCTTCCTCACATCTGCCACTGCACTTTCTCTCAGACGCCAGGAAAGATTTGAGTCTGCGCCTGGCCCAGAAGGAGCAGAATCCCTTTAATCCAGCAAGATGTGGCTCTTATCCTGTATTCATCTCTGGGAATAGCGAGCTGATTTCAGACTGATAGCCGGGCATTAAAAGCATGCTTTTAAAGAGTGCCATCAAGTTCCCCTTGTTTGCTGGGCATCAGGTGGTGCTCCAGATTGGGTAGCGCTCCATAAATCCCACACTGCCTTTTCTGTAAGCCCTCTTCATTTACATATGGGGAAGCCCAGGGATACTGGAAGGGAAACGACGAATGGCGTTAGACACATCAAATTAAAAACTGCTCAGGTTTGTCTTTTGAAGGATTTTAATATGCTATAATTTATTCTATAAGTGGGCTTTTTAACATTTAATTTCACACATTCTATTGATTACCCAAGTTACACAAAATGTCTGGTTTCTGGAGCAGCAGTAAGTGGTAACAGAACAGACGCGGTGTGCACGGCTTCTCCAGCATGCTGCAGGGCTGCAGCAAGCCCTGTAGTGGGAAAGCAGGCTAAATCTGTTCAATTATGGGAAATAATTAGTTCAGTCAAGTCCTTAGATGGTTAGAGAGAAATAAATCCTGTGCACACACAGTTCTATCAGGGCCAGGATTGAGGACGCTTGTTTTACAACAAATGAATTAGTGGTTGGGGTTTAAGGCAGGAAGCAGGATTCGGCTCACTATGTCTGATGTAAACAATGAAATGAGTTTAGGAACTTTTCAAACGTGCTGTATCTCAGTGTAAATACAGTGTTTTTTCATGATTATTTTCTTAGAAATAGATGTAGTGAGGATGTTGTTTGGTGGATTTCCCTTATTTATTCAGTCCAACAATCGCGCAAGATGCCTCACAGACTATCGAGTGCTTAAAAGGTCTCGTCTCGCCCATGTTCTGTTTATATAATTGCATTGTAATACGTGTTCTTATGCAAACAGGTTTTTGGTCTTCACATATTCCTGGCTGTAGCAAACCAGATAAAGAGGAATATATGCTTCATAACAGTTACATAACAGGCAAGAACTTGGCAATTTTGGTAATCTATAGCCAGAGAAGACATAGATATGCAAAGTATTAAGTTCTGTTTTTGGTTATACTCTTCTTCTGGAAATCACTAGAAAATTGGTGAAATATTCACTGACAGCAGATGTCCACCAGAGGATCATGAAAATTGAGATATACTCTTAAATTACTCTTGAGTCGGCGAACAGCTTGAGAGCCGGCAGCAACTCTTCGGAAATAAGCTAAACAAAAGAATTTGACAACCATTCTCTAGGCATCAAAAAGGCCATCAAGGCAAAGACAGGTTGAAAAATGGAAGATGATGAACAGCTCTGAGACCTCTGTATTGCTACAATGGCCAACCTGGAGGGAAGTGATTCTCAGGAACAAACTGTGGTACTGATTTAACAACCAGCCTGCACAGTTGAGTAAATTGGATTGCTCTATAGACAGTGTCTTGATGGTAGAAACAGAAATGAACATTTATTTAAATAGTTTCGTAAATGAGTAAAATGTAAATATATTTGTATTAAAGATGTTCATTGCCCTGACACAGACATTGACTCATTATGAAAATGAATGTTTATTCAATTTCAACGTGAGTTTAATAGATTTTTTATGAAGTGTACATTCACCTGATCCGTGTAGGAAACACTAAGTTTGCACATAAGCCTTAAGATATGCAAATAAGTCTGTTGATATATAAAACTAAATCAAATTAAAAATCTACAATGAGCATCATACAGAAAAAAATAATAACAAAAATAATCTTTCATGCATTAGGTCCCACGCCAGAAGGCTCAGGGACATTCTCTTTCAGAACACCATCACCATTTTGAACTCTCAACCATTACAACTTATAACTGTCTCTAAATCTCAATAAGTTTTGGCTGCACTTTATGTTTATTACTCCTGTTTACATGTATCTGTTCTGTACATATATAACATATTTCACATATCTATACTTATTCCTACATCGTGCATCTCATACATATACACAACTGAAGTTTTCATATCTATATACTCACCCTGATATATTACTCTTGTAAATGCTATCTGTAAATGCCTTATATATTCTCATTTGTATGCTGACCTGTTGCACCAAACTGTCTAGTGCACTTTAATTTACTATTTGCACCCACTGTCTATTGCACCTTGCTCTACTATTTTCACTTTCCGGTTAGCTGCTAAACTGCATTTTTGTTTATTTATACAATGACAATAAAGTTGAACCTAATCTAATCCAATTTTGATGGCCCCTGCTGTCTTAAATATACATCCCTTGCTCTCTTGCTTCTCCATACTGACAAAAGAAAACATTTTGCTTTAAAATTACTAAGCATAAAAAGCACTGGGCAGTAGTGGAAGAGGTACTATGCTCAGTGTAAATAGCCTTTATATATGAGCCCGTTGGTAGCATTCAAGCGGATAACTTTAGAGCCTCATAAAACATTCATTCCTAATTTCACCACTCCTCTATCTCCAGAACCTATAACAGGCCGCTTTTTAATTCAGGACATCATAGCACGTCATCCGGGTATTTAAAAATGGGTTTTGACTCTCCAACCCCAACTAATGGGTTTTAGGAGTATTGCTCAAACCACAATTTTTACTGAGCATATGCTCAGCTATTCTGTGCAGACTTTGACAGCAAAAGCTTGTATGAATTAATTAGGCATGCGAGAGTGTCACAGAGGTTGCATCTCTGTTTACGGGGGCTGTTGGGGGGGGGGGGTGGCTTTTGCAGTGTGGTGTGTCCCTTGGCTCAGACTCGCACCCCTCACATTTTTTGGTGCCCTGAAAATGTGAACGTTTTATTAATGTGGTGACATGACTTCAGTGTGTGTGTAAGAGTGCAAGGTGCTGTCATGCTGAATGCTACGTGCTTCTGAGCTACTTGCTAAATATTTTTAAAAATATACTGACCTATTGTCCTAGTCTCTTACTCTCTTGGGCTGCACTGTGTGAGCATAAACAAGTCCTATTAGTCACAGTCTTATAGATGAACTGCTATATGCTACATCCTACACTTCTTCTGAACTGTCACAATCCTATACATGAACTACTGTTTTCTCCGTTACATTTCATATGAACCTTCAGCCACACTCATATGCATGAATTGCTATATTCTACGTTACAGTTCATATAAACCACCAGATACTGTTATTTTCAATATATTACAGTTCGTCAAAACCAAGTCATTAACCAACAAGCTATCTATTATAACCAGGATGACCAATCTGTTGTATTTCACTGCTAGTGGATTATCTCACTTCATCGTATTTGTGAGTCTTATGAGTTAATGCATTAAAGATGCATGCAAATTGCAACATCCTCTCATGCCTAAGTTGAATTCAGAGGGCTGATACCACATTTATGTCATCAGCTACGCACCTGTGATTGATTACACCTCATGAAAAATAATTACATGCATAATCCGGGATGTAATGCTGTTTTGGCTTCTGAATTATTTAAATTATAGTATATCGTATATTGTAATTCCAACCGGATTAAAAAGTCTTAAGAAAAAATGAACAGTACTGGGTTCTAGAGTGGTCAGATAAATGCTGGTATAATAAAATTGCCTGAATATTATGTATTGTATAGCTGTTCTAAATAATGCATTAGTTATGCAACAAAGATAGCTTTTCATACAGGACATTTATTTTACTCCATCACATAATGCACATTGATTTAATGCTTTCATATGTTGACTTTGTTTTTCGTGTGAACACAGCTACATAAGAGTATTGTGATATTGGTTTTATTGCTTACCAATATCATATGTTAGGGTGAGTACTTCACGTGATGGATGATCTTACAGATTTTACCAAATGAAATGGCGAACCTTTTCTGATCCCTTTTTGCAAGAACAGGCATTGCTACTCACAATGTTCCAGACACCTCCCACTTCTCAGATGTGGGCATTCAGACACTCCCACCCGACGGTACAATCATTTCTGAGGTATTATTAGACCAAGACACTGTGAGTCCCACATGCTCTCAGGTAGCAGCACATAGCTTTGATTTATTTTCATCTCTGTAAAATTGAATGAATGTCCTATTTTCAGTAGCACTGTTAGCCTGTGAAATCCGTGCTGCAGGGGCAGTAGTTAACACACCTTACATGGGATTCAGGCCTCTTTGTGCACCTCGTGGAAAAATCTGTTCCTCTATGCAATGTTTTTCCAAAAACACATTTTAGTCATGTAACCTCTTCTGCCATGGAAGCATAGCATGTCATATATATTCATGCTGTTTAAATGATCTTCATGTTGGTGTAAAAATGGTATTATGTCTATCAAAGTGTGTTTCAGGACCGAGCAGCAACGGTCTAATACAAATTTGCACTAGTTGGCTCAACAACTACACCACTTCCTTCAGCTAAACAATTTCTATTTGAGTTACGTTATTAATTAAGTTAATTAATGAATTGAGCTGGTCGTGAAATTTTATGAATACATGGAATGTATTCATGAATGGCCACGTTATCATGGTGGAGGGGTTTGTGTGACTCTACGATCATAGGAGCTATGTTGTCAAGGCAATTACCTCTGATGGTATCTCTACAAGTCAAATTGGTCCTTGGTGAGCAGCCAAACCAAGTGCGATAAAAAAAAATCCATAATGATCAATATAATAGACTATGGTACTCCACCCAGATTGGAGAGGCCAGGGCCTTACCCTGGAGCCAGACCAGGGGGCCGGGAGCTTGAAGGCGAGAGCCTGGTAGCTGGGTCACCAACCATAGGACCCAGCAGCCCGAAGGAATAACATGGGCCTGTCCTCCTGTGGGTCCACCGCTTGTAAGGGGAGTCATGGGGGTTGTGTGCAATTTAGATCATGTGGCAGTTGATGGCAAGGGCTTCAATGGGCCGATGGTCAGCTACCAAAACTGGCTCTTGGCATGTGGAATGTAACCGATCTGGTGAGAAAGGAGCCTGAGCTACTGTGGGAGGTAGAGAGATACCAACTAGATATAGTGGGACTCCTGAAGCAGCTGACAGGTACTGGCAGGCTAAGTAGGAAGTGGCTTTGGCAGTTGCTGAAGCAAAACCTCAAGTTGAAGGAGTTTGGTGAAGCTCTGAAGAAGGACTTTCATTTGGCCTTGAAAAGATTCTGGCAAACCATCAGGCTACTCAGGAGGGGGAAGCAGGGCTTTACCCATGCTGTTTACAGCAGGGATGGAGAACTACTGACCTCAAATGGTGATGTAGTTAGGTGGTGGAAAGAATATTTTAAGGACCTCATGAATCTCACTAATACGTCTTCCTTGGAGGAAGTAGAGCTGGAAGAATCAGAGGGAGACTTGCTCATCTCTAGGGCTGAGGTTGCTGAAGTAGTCAAAAAGATCTTCAGTGGTGAGGCTCCAGTGGTGGATGAGACTCACCCTGAGTTCTTAAAAGCTCTTGATGTTGTTGGGCTGTCTTGGCTGACATGCCTCTTCAACATTGCGTGGATGTTATGGACAGTGCCTTTGGATTCACACACTGGGGTGGTGGGGTGCTGCAGATGAGGGTCTGCCCATTGGTTGAACCTTAGAGGAACAATGCGGATTATGGCCTGGTCACAGAATGCTGGACCAGAACTTCACCCTCACAAGGATACTGAAGGGTTCATGGGTGTTTGCCCAACCAGTCTACATGTATTTTGTAGACTTCGAAAGGTGTTCAATTATGGCCCTTGGCGGGTCTTATGGGGGTGCTTCAGGAGTATGGGGTCTGTTGTTGTGGGCTATCAGGTCCCTGTACAAACAGGGCAAGAGTTGGGTTCAGATCAGCCGCATTAAGTCAGACTCATTCCCGGAGGAAACTCCACCAGAGCTGCCCTTGTTCATAACTTTTATGGGTAGAATTTCTAGGTGTAGCCAAGGGATTGAGTCGGCCTGGTCCGGAAGCCTCAGGGTTGTGTCTTTGCTTTTGCAGGTCTTATTTCCGTCGTCGCACTGTGACCTGCAGCATGCACTGGGCAGGTTTACAACTGAGTGTGAGGTGGCCTGGTATAAAGCATGTCACCACTAGACTCTGGAGCAGAGGAAACATGTTCTGTGGAGCGACGAATCACCCTTTTCTGTCTGGTAGTCTGAACGTTAACTTCCTGATTGCATTGTGCCAACTGTAAAGTTTGGTGGAGGAGGGTTAATGCTATGGGGTTGTTTTTCAGGGATTGGGCTAAGCCCCATAGTTCCAGTGAAGGGAACTCTTAATGTGTCAGACATTTTGACAATTCTGTGCTTCCAATTTCGTAGGAGCATTTTAGGGAAGATCCTTTTCTGTTCTAGCATAACTGTGCCCCAGTGCACAAAGCAAGGGCCATAAATACATGGTTGGGTGAGTTTGATGCTTTAACTTTTGTTTTTTGGGTCGTATATCATATACATGGCTGCAAAGCATTTTGCTTTACTTTGATGAGTGGGTTGAACGTAAGGCAGAAATGAAAGGTAGGGTCATATATGACCCCGTGTGTTCCCCAGGGTTACATAAGTTATGCCCTGGCCAGGGGCAGGTATATTATAGCAATTAATGTATTTAAAAGTTCTGTTTCTCAGCAATATGAACAAAAGTGGAACGAAAGGGAAACTGATCACAAAAGAACCCAATGCATTTTTCATCCATGCATTAAATATAGGATTGAAGACTTCTAAGACCACACCTACACATCTGTGTGAACTAATCAACTCATGCTGACGGATCACTCACGCATTCTTGTACATAGAGGCAGGAGCGGGGAAAATAACCCAATTTTCCAAAGAAGAAATCTGCTTGATTTGGCTGGACATAAATAGTATCTTCTTAATAGACATAAGTGTAGACAACGAGGACGACCAGTTCCCTGGGCTGCTGTCAGAATTGTGATCCATTTGAAGTGTAATCAGAGAGCAGGTCTGGGCTGTTGGTAAGGAGTCGTAGTTGGGGCAGCAGTGATAAATCTGCAGAGCTATATTTTATTGGAAATTTCTCAGGTAGCTCTTTAAGGGATCACTGGATGAGACAGAGGGCCTCAGCTGTAATCGCTGTTCCTTTTTAATGACAGCAACAACAGACCTGAGCAAGGAGGGCCATTTTAGAGCCGGGTGCTTAATTTAATTGGGGCCCTCAGTCTTCTTACTTTTATTCTTATTATCATCTTATTGTCAATTATCTATTACATATTTTGCTTCTTTCTTTCACTACTTTTTCACTCTGCCTTCATTACAGCTTTTAGTATTTTTTTCAGCAAAACCACCAATTGTTTTGACTGACTGTAAAAGAACTGCGATATTGATTTTGTTTTTTTTTTAATTTCTATTTGGTTTTTTTTTTTTTTTACTTTTCTTCAACACACAATGACTGCCAGCAGAAAGAATAACAATTCTTCAGGGAGACGCCCACCTGGCTAGGGGCTGTTGTGCACTGCCAGTCAAGGGTTCATTGTTAAAAGGATTAGTACCCATGTAATGAAGAGCACTTAGCAGCAGTAACTACAATAACAATTCTAGGCCTACTATTAGCACTACTGCCACTACTACTACTACTACTACCACGACTACTACTAATAAATATAATATTAATAGTAATAATGATGGATGATGATGCTGATGCTGATGATAATGCTGATGATGATCCCATGTGCCACGTGCCCTGTGTTGCCTGGGACATTATCATTACCGCTGTCATTATTGGGCAGGCCATGGCCAGGGCTGGCCCACCCCATACACGACATAGGCTATTGCCTAGGGTGCCGTTTGATTTTTTTATACCATTCTTAATATTTCACAATTTTTCTTGTGAAACAGACATGAGCTAGCTAGTTACCAGACAGATATCATGTGCTACTAAAATGGTTTTGATAATATTAATAGGTTTTATTTATATCGTGCCTTTCTCACATTCAAGGATGCTTTACAACGCAAACAATAATACAAAAGGGAAGGGGGGGAAAGCAATGCAGTAACAGCCTCAACAAAACAATATAAATTATCTGAGGAAGATAGTTTTCCCCTGTTCTGGGGGTTACTTAGCTTAATCCCACCTAGAGCACCAGGCAGTGCGCTGGAAGGAGTTTGACATTGATGGAGGGGGGTGAATTTGGC
>JAODKN010000041.1:18307493-18318577 GCA_026774425.1 Petrocephalus zakoni | reverse complement strand
CCACCCACCCGTAGGGACAGCAACCCGCCGCAGGGAGAGCACGCAGACTTAGGGACAGCACGCAGACCAAGGGACAGCATGCAGACATAGGGACAGCATGCAGACATAGGGACAGCATGCAGACGTAGGGAGAGCACGCAGACTTGGGGACAGCATGCAGACGTAGGGAGAGCATGCAGACGTAGGGACAGCATGCAGACGTAGGGAGAGCACGCAGACGTAGGGACAGCATGCAGACGTAGGGACAGCATGCAGACAGGACACACAGTGCTGTTGCCACATTTCAATGCTCACTTTCAGTTAAATTCAACAGTAGCACAGCATCCTGACCTTCTAAAGGTCTGTTACCTCTAAATTAAAGCTATGGAGCTATGGAGCTTATACCTTTTGCCAGACCAGGAGTGCATGTTAAAACAAAGGAAATCATGGCACAGAATTACAAATAAAACATGCAATTTTGCCCCAGGGCCCCCTGGAAGTATGGCATATTATTTTTGCTTATGTGCTTTTTCGTATGTTGTCACACATTATAATTTACAAGATTTTTGTGCAAGGGAGGAAAATCACTTTTTATATTTTGCTATATATAAGAGCAGTTTTGGGAGCCTGCTTCATAATAATAATAAGTTTTGTGTTACTCCCTGCTGCAGCTCTGTTCAAAGGCATAGTACAGTATTTATTCAAAGAATGATCCCTGTGCGGGAAAAACACGTTTCCTCGCTAGCTGCTGGTATTTACCGCTGTCATTCTGAATTCCTACCTCACACACAAGACTGGTGGCGACGTTTCTTGCTGTAGAAGTCTTTAAATTTGATGTTATAAATAAAATAACGCAGTAAGCATATTGGAATCCGCATTAGCAACATTACGTATGTGTTATATACCTTAGTTTAGAAATAAAGCCTCTTTTGGAAAGCAACCAGCTCTCCGTCGCTGATGTGTCAAATAAAATCAGTCTAATGAAAGCGCGTCCCAACTCTGCCCTGGCTGTTGGATTAAGACAGAATCGTTGGAACGTTGTGTACCCCTGCTGATGGTGCTGTCCTTACTATCGGCTTCTCGTGCGGCTTGTCATATTGCCCAGCCATCCTCGCTGATTTCCATTTAGAGGGTCAGTACAAACAGAGGGTTGAAGGGCACCTGCTGCGAAGTCAAAGCGCTTTTCCTCATCCTGAGACTTAAACGTCACAAAGTATATCTAAAAGTGAAGGTTTGATTAGGAGGAAATTAGCCGGAGCCCTTTGTGCGGAGGTGTTTGTTCCAGGAGGCCACGAGAGTCGGGTCACAGGTTTCTTCACCCTGTGCCAGGCTCTGTCAGGCCACCAGTGGCCAGTGCCCTGCTGTGTGAACCATCTGGCCTGTTCACTGGCAGGAGGGTGGACGGGCTCACGCCTAGGTTTACCCCAAACCACCCACGTTGCTGCCAGAGCTGAGCTCTGATGAGAGCGCTAGCTTCAGGGAGTGGCCATCTCTGCAAGGAGTGGAAGACGCAATGAGGGAAGAATGAATAAACCTACAGACAAGTGAAGTGCATTCATCACTCATTTAAGTAAAACTGAAATTACGGCCAGTCAAGTTCAACCAATCTGCTGTGTCTGTCTGTGTATTTACATGTGTCAGGCATCAGTATTACTGTAAATAACTATAAAATAGAAATGGGAATGAGGTAAATTAAACAGACCGCAGATCTAAACACGTTTTTTAAACGCCATCAGAGAAGGTGCGGCTTTCGGGAGGAGAGGTGCGGATCCGGCCTGCGTCGAATGGAGTGGCTGCTGTTCCCTGTTACTAACAATAACGACCAAGAAGTCAGCATGCCTCCATCTGTCACCAGCAGGGCGATGAACAGGAAGAGCTGGAGAGAGACAGAGAGAGAGGGAGAGAGAGAGAGGGAGCGAGAGAGAGAGAATAACATGCACACGGGAGAGGGGTAGTGAGAGGAGGCCAGTGTGAAATGAAAGCCGACGTTGTGTTGAGACTGACTGCTTTCTGTATATTTGTGATGATAAGCAGAGCAGCTGGAGGAAGCCTTCCCTCACAAAACTTTGGGCACGATGTTCTGTGTCCAAGGTGGGGCTGCAGAAGCCAGGTGACTTCTCAACAATCCAGCTAGGATATCAAGTATATATGATTTATATGCCCCTAAGGCTTGAAATTAATGTGCCAGTGCTACTGTGTGGGTCCTTCCTAAGCCTTTTGTGGAAATTGTGACAGGAAAGGCACTATGTGAACATGGATCTGGCTGAAGAGTGTAGTATGAAGTACTGACCTATTTCTCTGCCCTTCTGAATTATACTAGGAAACAGGCCACATCCTGCAGCCCTGTGCTCACACACATCCTGTATTTATCACAGAAAACACAATATCTGGTGTGCTGTCACATCAGTATATTGGGGCTTGCCGAGTCCTACATACAATCTCTTGATTTTATATCATTATAAAGTGCAAATGACATGTCAGTTGCTACGGCAGGAGTTTGGCAGAAAAACAAGGATGCTGCTTGGAGAGAATAAACCCAGCCTCCTCCCCCAAAGTACGAAATAAACGTTAAAAATTGTGCAGGGTTTGTATTTCCATCACTTGCTCTAGGGGGCAGTGTAAGTCAGATGAAGACATGCAAGTCGCCCTGGGGTTACAGATAATACAGATAATGTACAGATGATGAGAATTATGGAATATGGCTACTTATCCACAGCTTGCCATCAAGTGTAGTGTGTGCAGAATTATTTCCATTCATAAAGCAAATGCGCTTAGCATCCCACCCGGAGCGGAGCTTTGTAATGAGTGCTAAGGGTCAAATTATAAATAATACCGTATCTGCCCAATGGGGGGCGCTAATGCATCAGGCCTGGGGGGTTCTTTGTGTGAGTCTGCCGCTTGGGTGTTCTGCCCATGTTGTGTGGGTTTGCTTTGGGAGTTCTGGTCCAAACACATCCAGTTAGGTGAATCTCCAAATTGCCCATAGCATGCCTGGTGCCGTGTGGAATGGGCCTTAACCCCTAAGCTTATAATGGTTATAGACGAACGGATGTTATGTTCTGCTTTTAGGAGTAATTTTATGCTGAATTTAAGACCTGTTATCTCAGAAAAAACAATGTGTCAGCGCAGGACAATGCCTCTAACTTATCTATCTTTTGCTTATTTTTTGTTATTTCCATTTGTGCAGTATTACCTTGACAATATCACCTGTAATCTTTAAGAAAGGACAGAAAAAACTATATATATATATATATATAAACCAATCAATTGTAAAATGAAAACCTTGTGTCTAATATTGTGCAGGTCCCCATTGTACTGCCAAAACAACTAGGAGTAAGTTTCCAGAAGCCTCCTTAACGCTATGTCCATGGGTATAAATTGGGATGGGGGTTTGTAACCCCCCAATACATTAATAATAACCCCTCCAGTGTTCGAATCAAAATTACGTCCTTGGCTGCATCACTTGTAAGTTCCACCTTAGGCTGTACCTTAACACTCTGGATGGTTACTAAAACGGCCTTAATTAAGTATATCTTCCGTAAGACTTACTTTGGTAAGCTTTGTCTGAGCCGCGCTTACAGTAGCTGTCTCTTATTGCTGTTGCCAATGCCCCCGCACCCCCCCACTGTTTGGGCTGCGTGTCTCCAAAATGAGCAGTATATGCTCTAATCATTCAACATTATTTGACATTCAGTCGTTAATTGCACTGGGCATACATGTAACATGTCATGAAAGGATGCAGTGTAAGAAAGATTTTAATATTTTGAAACAATAAAGAAAAGATGTCATCATTTAAAATAAGACTAACATCAATAAGAGTACAGTTTCACTACTAAACATCACTTAACTGGAGAATTACTGATCTATATGATGAAATGCCTTTGTTTGATGTATAACTACAGTATTCATCAGGTTCCGTCCTTGTGCTCTGATTGTGCAGCAAATTAGCCTCAGTAATGCGTGAATTCGTAATGAATCATAAGGAATGCGGTCTTTATTTATTTATTTATTGGGAATGGGGTGGGGGGGGGTGTTCTGCCAATATTTGGGTGGACACGTTCCCCCTATTTCCGACGCCCCAGGGATGCATACTCCTCCCTAAATGTGCCAGTCACAATATGTCAAGGCTCTGCTTTATGAGACTGGTAAGAGTCAGCACTGCAGGTTCATTTACATATAAATCTGACATATTTTCCCTCCAAAGGTCCCCATGGAATAGCCCTTTCTAGTCAATAATGAAGCACATAAGACACTCTTTTATGTTCTGTCGGTAACACAACTTTTCGTCGGCTACTGTGCCATTGCTCATCCCAATATGAATGACATGCACACATATTGGTGCACTCAAGTGTTTTACAGAACAAATAAAAATAAAATGGTGTGATACAACAATCTGCAACAATCTGGGGAGACAGGCTCCTTCACCCAATCAGCCAAAATCATATTTATGGGTCATGATTTAGTTTGTTAATTCAGGATTCGGTTTGTTAATTTTGCATGTTATATTTAGGTTCTCCCCTGTTCTGATGCAATATTTTGAGGCATTCCTGCAGCGATTTATTTATAAAGAACTCCACTTTCTGTCATGCCGCTGTCAAGCAGTTCCTGCTTGGAGGGAATAATTGATTCTTGAGGCATCAATGTCAACCAATCAGGTGTTGTGGTGCCTAGTAACGTCACACTTAAGAAAGTCTCCCTTAAGCAAGGGATTCTTCTGGAAATATGCGTAGAAAAGTAAACAACTTTAGTAAGGTATACCTTTAAAGTCTTTGTAAGACACTAAGAGTTATTATCAGGAAGCCCAGCCCAGACCCCTTGAGGCATGGCCTCCATAAGACCTCTGAAGGTGTCCTGTAGTATTTGACCCCAAAACATTAGCAGCAGATCCTTTAAGTCCTGTAAATTGCGAGGAGCAGAAATCTTTGTCCAGCACATGTCACAGATGCTCAATCAGACTGAGATCTGGGGAATTTGAAGCCCAATTCAACACCTTGATCTCTTTTTCATGTTCCTCAAACAATTCCTGAACAATTTTCGTAATGTGAATGTAGGAGGGCACATTACCCTGCTGAAAGAGGCCACTTACATCAGGAAATACCATCACTAAGGAAGGTACATAGTCTGCAACAATGTTTAGGTAGGTGATATGTGTCAAAGTGGCATCCGCATGAATGCCAGGACCCAGGGTTTCCCAGTAGTTGCCCTGAGCATCACATTTCCTCCCTCAGGTGGCCTTTTTTCCCATAATGCACCACGGTGCCATCTCTTCCCAAGGTAAATGATGCACATACACCCAGCTGTCTACATGATGTAAGAGAAAACCAGATCCTCAGACCAGGCCACCTTCCTCCATTGCTCTGTGGCCCAGGTCTGAAGCGCATAGGCACACTGTACAGTCGGTGCAGTGGACAGTGGACAGTGGTCAGCATGGGCATTAACTTGTACAGCAGTTTGTGCTACAGCAGCTCTCCTGTATGATTGGACCAGACAGGCTAACCATTGCTCCCCACGTACATCACTGACCCCCTGGACACCCATGAACCCATCATCAGTTCACCGGTTGACCTTCCTTGGTCCGCTTTTGGTAGGTACTGACCACTGCATGCCCAGAAGACCCCACAAGACCTGCCACTTTGGTGATGCTCTGACCCAGTTCTCTAGCCATTGCATTTTGGTCAAAGCCACTCAAATCCTTACCTATTTTTCACACTTCCAACCTATCAAACTGACTGCTCACTTGCCTAATATATAATGACATCCTTGACAGGTGCCATTTTAAGGAGATAATCAATATGAATCAATGGTAATCAATGTGATGTGGGACAATATATATGGTTCACCACCCAACATTCTTATTTTTACAAAATGAAATAAACTATAAATTTAAAGCAAAATCATAAATGTTCATGAGGTCAGCAATGTGTGGATGTATATAACATAACAACAAGAGGGAAATGTTATGGATTCATGCATGCATATAAAATTTAATGCTTTAAAAGACATACAAGATGCACACCTTAGAGGAGTAGAAGGAATTTAGAATAAACTGAAATTTATTGACAGAAGAACAATAGATCTATCCTTTCTTACACAGGTTTGACAAGATTCAAAAACACACTTTCAAGGAAAACAAGAAAAAACCTTTATTGGCTAGACAGGTGTTTCCATCGGTTCAAAACAATTACAGAAATGAACTTTATGCTAAAAGAGACCCATTGCACCAACAATTCATATTTAATTTATGTTTGCATTTATTTTATCAAAAATGGTTCAAGTCAAATTTCTTAAAAAAAGAAAACAATTATTCAAACTGCAAGACAAGTGTGTGTGTGTGTGTGTGTGTGTGTGGTAAATCCTTGAAGGTAAAAAAGCAATGCAGGCAGGAATGTCTGATTCTGAAAGGCACTACGGCAGAACAAGGCAAAGGCAGAGAGGTGCAGCGTACAAAGTCCTATCTCCCGTTAGCACGCTTTTTATTCGACAGGAAAATCCAGTCATGTGAACATGTTGCTGTTTTAGCCTAAAAAATAAATTAAAAAGTAAAAAGAAACCTTCCTGTTTAAACATCTTTGTGTCTTTTGATTGTCCTTGTTGAATTCAAGTTTCGTAAATGGAAGGAAAGCAAAGCCATTGAAAGACGGATTGAGGGTTTCCCATTACGTCTCCCCCTGTTATCGTCTCTGCCAAAGCACTTTGGAATAGTCTGATTGCCACAAAGCACAGAATGTTACAAACTGGGGAGAGCACGCTTTAAACTGGGATTCTGCAAAACCAAATCATCGAACACGCCGTGCCCAATGAAATGCAAAGACCATGAACTAGCATAACCAACCCCAGTAATTCCCCCCATTTATATATATATATGTGTGGAAATTAAACTCGAAGCACATCCAACAATCAATCTGTAATTATTACATTGAAACATTACCGCTATTACAGATTAAACTTTTTTAGGGGCCCATATATGAGAAAAGAAAAGACAGGAAACATTCTGGTTCTGCACAGCGAAATGAGGGTATGCCCAGCAGAGCAACCTCCAACAGAACAAGTGTTTCTGCTGAAGAAACCGCAAGTTATTAACTGGGAGATTAATGGCAGACATCATCAGTGTTGTACATTATGTACACAATTATAAAATACACAGCACCAGATATGGTAATAAAATAGCACCGCAATCCTATTGTTTATTGTAATAATGTGATGTTCATCCCATTTATCATGACCTGTACTGTTGTGTATGTTTAAGAAGAGAAACAGGAAAAAGGAAACCTTACCTTAAGCCTAACCTGAAAAGTACTCAGCCATACCATAGTCTGCAATAGCTATTTTACAGCTGAAAAACAGAGCGGGCGGTCATGGTACCTATTCTGCTTGTAAGTCAACACTCAGGTGATAGCACTGTGTTCATTTCCATCCTTTATTATAATTTAAATTACAAAAAAGATGTGCTTCACTCCTGCAACAAGATGTCAGTGCCGGCATTTTCATCCACTTCCAAATGCTCCCCGTGCGTGTTGGTCTTTTGTCGAACAATTATCTCCATCATTACCATATAAAGGTCACATGCATGTTTTGAAGCCATAATTATTAAACATTAACAAGGAAAAAATATACAAAACTTACAAATGCACACACATACACACGCACACAATCGCATACACACACAAACACACACACACACAAAAAATATATATTTATATTTATATATGTATAAGCACCATTCTGAGGAATGGGTAACCAATATGCACAAAATAAAGCTTCAAGGTTTAAAGAAGAGGAAAGCAGAACGCTCGCTCAATGGCCACTGTAGCCAGCCACTGCAAGTCCCGCCTTCCAACAGGTGTAAGGTTTCTGATAGGGTGTTTCAGGGTAACGTGAAGAATATAATTGGAGCTACTCAGTGGTGTGCAGGGATTGGCACTGGGAAAGTGTTTTGGGGTTTGAGGAGGTGGGGGGGGGGGGGTGCGGACGAGGGGCAGGGAGACAGAAATGGGAGCAACTCGTCCGTTTTCAAAACTTGCATGTGACGGAGAAGCTACACTGAGGTTACGAGGTTGCTGTTTACGTTTAAATCTTATTATTTTTTTCCCCTAGTCTTGAATCTTTAAATTTTGGAGAAAGAATGGCACGAGCTGTGGTTTTACTTCTTGTTGTTTTTTTTCCTTTGCTGTGTTTATAAAGTTAGTACCTTGCTGCTGTGTTTCTGGAAACACCTTCTCAGCCCAGGAAACAAACTGGTCCCACTTCAAATCCAAATTTCTGCGAGGCTTCACCGAAATCATTGAACATGATGTCGACGTACGGTAACTGCTCCACCTTGGGTGTGTCGATCTCAAGTACGGTTTTCTCATAGCCCTTCTTCAGCTGAAAAATAAGTGATAAAAAGAGAGGGACAGAAGGTAAATCCCTCCAGTACCTTACTCAGAAAGCCACTGTCCTTCTCAGCTATTACTGTGCCTTATGGAAACATTCTAAAATACACCCGAATAAATGCTCACGCATTTTTCTTGGTTCCGGCACACAGAGAAGGACTTAACCAAACAAAACAGAACTCACACTATCATAAGAGAATGCTTAGTCCCCTACCATAAATATGGGCAATTAAAGGAAGTACTAGTATAACGATGAAACAGAGCTCATAAATTAGCATATTTTTATTAATTTATCTGGAAAATATCAGGCGTTAATGGTAAGGAATCAGGGGAGGAGCACTGAAGCTGCAGTGAGAAGGCCGCAGCCATAGAACCCGACACCAGGATCTCGCATGGCTTCCGTGACGCGGCGGCCCCACGTACTGCACAGCCGTCCAGCAGAGCGCGGATGTACGGGTTGTTATCGTGGGACATCTCCTCGTCGTTGGAGCCAAGGAAGCGGACCGCCTTGTCATAGCTGTCCTGCTCCGAGTCGTGCCAGGCCGCCGACTGGTAGCAGCTGTACGTGAGGTTCTGCCGGGCCGAGGCACTGAGGAGCCGAAGGAAGGTCATCTGGACCACGCCGACAGGGCTGCCCTCGGAGTCCACGTAGGAGAGCTGCTCGGGGACACACAGGGCAAGCAGTCTAGACAGGGCCGGGCCGGCCTCCACCGCTGTTTATGCTTTCCTTAGATCAACGTCTTTACTTTAGACATTTTGTGTTGTGTCAGTCAGGGTCCTCAGTCGTTACTGATTTGGTTTAAAGACGTCTGTCCGGCATTAAGACACCACAAGGCCACGTGGAAGGCGGTACTGACCCTCTCCTTCGAAGCAGCAGACATCACGCTTATATTATAAGCTATGTAAATATAATCATGTAAATACACTCATGTAAGTAAAAAAGTTGACAAATACGTGTTTCCATAAGCACATCATCATTATAGACTGTGAATACGTACAATGAATAAGCAGGAGAGGTAATGAATCCTCTAGTCAAATTATGCCTTTAGTCCAGACACCCAAACAGATATACAATATAATATAATAATATTTCTGTAAGTGTGTGTATATATATATATCTGCACTTACAGAGACACATTGCTGAGTCTATTGAATAAGCTATACAGCCAAAGTGACTATCATTGTCTCCCCCAGAGCCTCTGTCTACCAGGAAGGGCAGCTAATAGAATGAAGGACCAGACCCTTTGCTAGGTGGGGTGACTGGACCAGATGTGCTATTACTGACAATCACATGACCTCCGAGTGCCTAGCACATTCCTTCAGCTCCGCTACTTCATGCCCCAGTCTTGGGGGAAACCGCGATGCTCCCATGATGAGACCGACAGCCATACCAACCTATCAGTTCTCCGTCAGTTGTACACGTTGGCTCAGTGCAGACAAACAGGACTGACTTGTTTCAAAGCGCATGCCATGCAGCCCGGGAAAGACTAAAGAATGAATGACGAACCAAAGCAGCCAAACGCGGGAGTGCTGGACAGGCCGAGGACCAGCTTCAGGCACAGTTCCACCGCAGTGACAAGTGCATTGTGGGAATTTATTACTGATATTTCAATAACATTCAACAAATCAATCATATGAATTTAAATTTAAATTCAAAAATTTCCATAATCCATCCATCTTCGCACCACTTCTGCTAATGAGGGTTACGGTGATACATTTTAATGGTAAAGTTACATAAATGTAATATATTATACAGAAGGCTGTATGCCTATTTAATAAATGCAATTGTGCACTGGATCTCCACAGAAGATCATGTTGTGAACGTGTGTACTGACTGAGGCCTGTCCAGCCTGCCCCCGGAGCGTGTCTGTAGGCCTCTGTCTCCATTCACCCCCCCATCCGGCTCCCTCCACCATGGGCGACGTTACCTGTCAGTCTCAGGGACGGGCACTGCTCGAGTGTAGCTGAAGAGCCTGCAGCCCCTGAGCAGTGACTGAGCGAAGCTTCCGCCGTGCTATACCACACATGCATGTCTCTGTTTATACTGCAGTTAGAAGGTCAAGTTCCTTCGCTAAGGTTCTCCTTCAACTTGGGATGATGTGTACAGGCACTCAGTCACCTTCAGGTGATCACCTCAACGCTGATGAGAGGAAAGGCGTGCACCCCACTTACAAGCAGAACTTTCCCAAAATGTTATACGGGGAAAAAAAAGACTCCCCTTATCTGCATATGGATTTAACTGTCGCTGGACATTTTTATAACAAACCTAAAGTCAATATTAGATGTGGGGTTAGGGAAATTGATTAATAATGTGAAGTGTTATAAAGCTAGGGACTCAATAGTCATTAAAACAACAAAGTAAGTCAGCCTCCAGGGCTTGATGAACTACAAAAGTCTGTTCAAGAGGGTCAGGATATGCTGAAATAAATTCTCAATGCAAACTAATTCAGCTGACTGGGAACAGGTAGCCACATTTAGCATATGCCACACTTATCCCCCAAACCAAAAACCATGGATCTCTCTCCAGGACAGCATCTGCCTAGGTGGGCAGTAGCCTTGCTTGTTAGGTACACGCCTTTCCTTCAGAGACGGTGATGCGCCTCAGCCGCTGGATCGCACGCGAGCCATCGCAGTGCATGCACTTCCCGACAGACCGTGGCTAATCCAGGTCCAAAGAGTCAAAATCCAGACCAGGATGTTGTTTCAACCAACCAGCTGAGTATTAAGAGTCTC
>JAODKN010000041.1:18248122-18262782 GCA_026774425.1 Petrocephalus zakoni | reverse complement strand
AGAGCTAGCATAGCGGCCTGTCCTGCTTCCCCTGCAGAGCTAAGATAGCGGCCTGTCCTGCTTCCCCTGCAGAGCTAAGATAGCGGCCTGTCCTGCTTCCCCTGCAGAGCTAGCATAGCGCCCTGTCCTGCTTCCCTTGCAGAGCTAGCATAGCGGCCTGTCCTGCTCCACCTTGGCAGCCACGAGCACATATATTGTTTTCAATGGATGCACACCTGTTATATTAAAATATGCATAAATTATGTATACATATATTCTTTCATGTCTGGCAAATACATTAGCTGTAACTCATATATGATATTAATTACATATTAAAAACAAAGTGTAGTCCATGACTAATGATCGGTAAAAAGTAAGTAAGTAAGTAAGTAAAATGTATTTATAAAGCGCTTTTCCCAGACAGAGTCACAAAGGCTGAACATAAGTATGAAATAAATAAATAAATATAATAATAAAAATATTAATAAATATATTAATAAAAGTAAAAAAAATGGTCAAGGGCAACACACAGAAAAGAGGATTCCAAGTTCAATTATTAACAAGTACACTGCAGTTTTACTTTAAACACGGTCAGTTAATCCATGTCGCTGATGACGACATACTGTACTCCTCCTACATGTGACACGTTACACCAGGGCCGTAATATCGCTCATTAACCAGCAGCGGTCTTGATAGCTTCATAATAGGTATGTACTGATCCATCGGCTAGGGATCGGAATCGGACGTTTTTCAGCCTGATCGGCCAATCAGTCAGTTACGATTTGAAACCGATCTCACGCATGCGCAATATGTCATACACGCAGCCGCGTGCACACCCACATCCCTGCCGCTCGCGCACTTACGGACGTGCTAAAATGTCCGTAATTTGGAAATTCTTCAACGTGACCGAATCGGACGTAAAATGTGTAAGGAAACACCCCGCTCGCTTTGGTTACACACAGGCACTAGCAAAAGCTAGCAAAGCGAAAGCTGCTAGAACCGAAGTGAGCAGGGCATGTTTGGGGTGATCTGCAAGCCAGGAGTCTCTCCTGTCATTTGTTGGTATGAGCAGCGAACAGAGCAACGGAATTACAAGGAATTCATGGCACTGGATGTCCAGCTGTTTTCCATAGTTGAGAATAGAGGCTTCAGAAATACGATAAATGACCTCAGCCCAAAATACAGAATACCGAGTATACATTACTTTTTGGACGTTGCGCTACCGGAGTTGTTTAATCTAGTTTCATGTCACACACGTAATCTGCTACAAGTGGATTCCAAAGCGGTACAACCATTTCCAAAGTTTTACAACCGATTCCAATTCTGTTTATAAAGAGAAACTTGCTATTATTGCCTAAGTGGTGGCATTGTGTTGCCAAGACAAAAAATGTGCATTGTTATATTTTTTTTTTACTTACTCCACCTATTATCTGAAAAGAATATATTAAACTTGTATTCTGGATTTATTTAATTAGTTCTATTTGAATTTGTAAACTTTAAAAAGATTTTGTTATGAAAAAGTTTTGCATTAAAGAAAATTTGATTTTTGTTTGTACTTGCTGTTCTCAGGAAAAAATCTGCATTGGAAAAATTGGTATCAGCCGATAATCGGGATCGGCCAAGGAAATTGCAGTGGGTGCATCCCTGCTTCCTAAATACATTGCCAGTATGCTTGCTTCCACCTCACATTCCTGCGAGCCTTGGAAGGCAGCAAAGCTTTAGCTATCAGACCACACCTGGATGGAGCTAAAGAGGACGTTTCCCTCTCTCCCCAGCACCACACAGCTTATTCCAGATGTCTTCCCTGGACCCAAAGGAACAAAACACGTGCAGCCAAAGCCCCAAGCGCTGGGGCCAGGTCCAGATAGCAAAGCATGCAGATGTCTGGTCTTCACAGTCTGCAATCTGCACTGTACAATGCAGCATGGTCATGCTCAGTTTCCTAAGGCCCTTAGGAACACAGCTGGGTCTGCGGCATCTTAAAGAGTAAGGAGCACCCTCAGCCACAAGCTCAGCTAATAGTGCAACATTCCAGGCTTGACTGAGTTTCACAATGAGATGAATGCAACCAATTTATTTACAATTAGCATTATGAGTTTTATTGTTGTTATTGGGGGGTAGCAAGGTGGTGCAGTGGTTAGCAATGTTGCCTGACACCTCTGGCACCTGGGTTCAAGTTTCTGCTATGGCTCCGTGTGCGTGGAGTTTGCATGTTCTCCCTGTGTCATTGTGGGGTTTCTCTGGGCACTCTGGTCCCCCCCCCCCACAGTCCAAAATCATGCTGAGGTTAACTGGAGTTACCAAATTGTCCATATGTGTGAGTGTGCTCTGTGATGGGTTGGAGTCCCACCCAGAGCCTCCAGTACAGGCTACCTGTAACCCTGAACAGGACAAGCAGTTTCAGAAAATGGATAGAGGAATGGGTTTATTTTATCTCCATATAACACAACACCACATACTCATTGTAGTATATTGCAAAAATACACAATCGTAGTGACAGTAATCAAATACGTACCGAAATGGAACCAAAAACCTGTCAAAATGACGCAAGTTAAAGATTCCCAACACCACCACTCTACTAAAGGCAGCATACCACCTTCCCTGCATACTTAGGCCAATCACACAAAATCCCTCACGACCTTCTTTGCTCGACCCCATACCAGTATGGTCTGAACCTGCTTTGCACAAAGGATCTTTCACCTGAAAAGAGAGATGTCCGTTTAACATTGTATTGCGAATGTCAGATGGAAGATATGCCAGCAACAAACCCCAGAGCTTAAAAAAACTGCTAATTTCTGTCAAGAAACTGAGTAAATCCTTTCACGTGTAAAGACCCTGAAAATCATTTTATACCACAAGCTTACATTAGAAGGGGTCCCCTTTATCCAATGAACCAAAGCTTCCACGCTAAAAGCAAAAATATATCAAGCAGTTTAAACTCGCCGAGGCAAGGGACACATCCTTAGATGGATGTCCAAGCAGAAAGAGCCCTGGGGGCTTCTTAATGCTAGAATGCTGCTAATCTCCATGGCAATGCTTACAGCTCCAGGAATGAGAAAAGCATCTGCATTCCCAAAACAAATGGAAATTACTTCCTTGTTCTTCCTTGCATTTAAGACAAAGAGGGGAAATGCCGCAGTGCATCCAGTATTACTACCTTCAGCAGTACACTCCAGAGAGCGCTACCTCTATAGTATCTACCTATCTATCTATTAGGCTTGGGCATCACCTATTTTTTTTCATACCACCATACCTTCTAGACATTTTGCTGCAGTTTACGGTATATGATGGTACTACAAAAAAAAAAAGCATGAATCATGTAGGCTACAGAAAACTCCGGAATCAGAGATAGCCTGAAGGGGCTCATCCTCGTGGAAGAGCTAAAACGATCACCCTTTGTTTATTGACTCCACTGCCACTGCGCAATCTGCGGCCACATGCACACTAGGTTCCATGCCTGATAAACGTGCTCCAACTGTCTACACTGCATTCACATGTGTGCATGTGTGTTATTAAATGTAAATGAGGCTCCAAGCACCACTAGTGCTGTATCGGTTTCATAGAAAAAGGAGTATCGGTATTTTGCACGGCATATGAAGAAAAATACCTTGGGGATTGCTAAATATATATCATTGTACCTCACAAGCCTACTGAAGCCTGCCTGCCTGCCTGCCAATCAAATAAATCTATCTATCTATCTATCTAATCTCTGAAACAGAATCCACAACTTTTTGGCCTTGTTTAAACTGCTTAAATAACCATTAGTGGCCCAAGGTGAGACCTAATGACAGGAAACCGCACTGAAATCGGAGGCCCTCTCTGCATTCCTCCTCAGATATGAAGCACACCTGCTCTCAGGCTGGGGCCTACGGGCGCCTCTAGCTGAGGAGGCGAGCAGCGAGGAGGCTGGCCAATCGGCCAGCCGGCCAGGCAGGCGTGTGGGAGTGTGTTGCATTAGATGAGGATTTTCCCTTGGACCTGGTCCCAAACAACAGGCATTCCCCCTCTACACAAAGGCACATATCGGTCATATCACATTCTCACCCTGCTCTTTCCATCGCTCTGATACAGCTCATATCGGAAAAAGAGAGATAACAGGCACTGGATGTTGATGTTGGAAAAATCCAAGACAAATATCAAATGGGATTTTTAACACTCGAGGGCTGCTTAATGTAAGGCTACTATGGGCCGTTCCCCAGTTTGTTTTTTCCACTGCCACGGCAAAGCCCCCCGCCTCCACCTCCCTGGACTGGGTCCCCCCACTAAGAACATTCTGCATAATATCGTGCAGCACGCCACGCTGCTCCAAGCATTGCGTCAGTGTCTGCTGGGAGAGAACTTCACTCTTTCCAGAGGCCCGAACCAAGACGCTGGTCACCTCCACCTCTCTCACCTTTGCGGGAACCTGGCTATGCTAACGCACACCAGCTGTGGCTCTTAGTCACCGGCTCCCAGTGAAGGAGCACCCCCCAGGGCCAAACCTTCCTGCCATAGCATGTCGGCATTCGCACGCGGCTAAATCATTAGTAGATCAGGGCAAGATAACTCCAAACAGTGACTCAGACTCCAATCAACAGCCCCTGTGTGGAACCACTCCATCATTCTCTTTAAATGCTTCAATGCTTCACTTTGGAGAATAATGACCTAATGAGTAATAGTCTACCATGGTCAAGATTAAATCTGAAAAATAACAAAACACATTTGGCTTCTTCCAGTACCATAGTTATACTGTCATTTTAACAACCTCATTGGGAATTGATGGTACTGAGGGGTCTATAGGACACTGACAATACTAATTACCTATGGAACACCGATACAACAGTGCATTTACTGTGTATTAATTTGACAGATACTTTGATACGTTACAGTTTTTTTCTTGATTGCTTGGGAGCGTTTACATATATGGACTAAAACATTTGGAAATTTATGCAAAGCATTGAGAAATGGTGTTCTGCTGTGCAGAAGTGAGCTTATGGTGTGGGGATTGCACTTGTTGTTTTGAAAATGTTAATTGTCATTTGAGAAACGCTCCAAAGCAATGGAGAAAAACTGTAAAGGCACCATTACACGACTAGCTAGAGAATAAAGTAGCATGGCAGCACCAAAGCACACTGCTAAGGATGATGGACTGCGAGACGGGAGAGATAGTGCCCTGCCCAAATCCCGCAGACACGTAAGGGCACTACACATCCATTCAGAGATTATCTGCTGTCTTTGTTTCCATTCCTCTTGATGTTCTCTCCCATCTCTAAATTGCCTAGGATTTTTTGTTGGCAGAGCATAAACAGAATGAAATGGCTGTGTTATGGAGATCCACTCATGCATGGGACACAATTTGATGGGCAGCGCACACTGGCGCTGCCAAGCGGTAAGCTCAGGACAGTGCAGACCAAATCCATTCAAAGCCGCAACATTTCTCCCTACAGCAGAGAATAAAAATACAGCAGAACCGTGAGCTTCAGAGTCATTAACCTGGGGATGATATATTGGGCAGAGACGCTCAGGATGCCACATGGACTAACCATAAATACTTCAAGCTCTTCATATCACAAGGAAAACCACTGCAGAGCTTCCGAGCTGCTAATCAATGCATGTTCCTGGAACACATCATGGGAAATCGCCCAGAATTACAGCCCATAATTCTTTTCACATATGAAACCATTGGCGCATGAGATATTTCTCTCCTTTCTTCCCCTTTCATAATATGTATATAACTTAGATTTTTCCGTGCCTCTAATGCTGTGCCGCCTATTCATAAATATTACTGTGTGAGCGTAAGTGTAAAGATCTATCTTCAAATTTCTCCGTATCCGTAGCATCATCACCGTCGTCACCATCATCACCGTCATCACCATCATCACCATCATCACCGTCGTCACCATCATCACCGTCGTCACCATCATCACCGTCGTCACCATAATCACCGTCGTCACCGTCGTCACCATCATCACCGTCGTCACCATCATCACCATCATCACCGTCGTCACCATCATCACCGTCGTCACCATCATCACCATCATCACCGTCGTCACCATCATCACCGTCGTCACCATCATCACCGTCGTCACCATCTCCATCACCATCTCTTTTCGTGAAACTTTCAGGCTTCCGTATTTAACGTGCTTTATTACTGCCTTGAAACGTGATATTTAGCCTTTACCTTTACACACTGTAAAAACGCCTCTCGAGGCCACAGCTACAAATTCAGCAGCAACAGCAGCTAAGAATGGATTGAATAACCAAAGATTTAAAGCCTTTGAAAACGGCATGTCAGCCCATTAAATTCACATGGGCAAGTTGCTTTGAAGTGTTTTGCTGTATTGAGCACTGCCTCATATTTCAATTTAAGTAAACAAAAAAAAATGCAACCCAAGGCATTGCAGAAACCAAAACTGCAAGCCTAATAAATCACTTTGGTCCTCACCTTTTATATGCTTGTTTTAGAGTCTTTCATCTGATTGGGCAATGAGCCCCAACCAGAAGTCTGTGAAAAAATGGGACTCAGATTCATTAATAACTGGGGCAGCTGGGATGGGGTGGGCAGCAATACAGAGAACATAAAGTGGAAACTATGTGGAATATTCTGCAGTTTTGACCAGCTTCCTCCCAGCTTCCAACAAGCAGCCGCAGGAGCGCAGAACCTGACAATATCCAGAGCATGTCTGCTTGCTCCTACTGTGGCTGCTTCCCTTATAAGGACTCACCAAAGAAGGTCAACGGCACAAGCCCCCTGTCCTTCAGGCCTTGACAAAGGTCAGCCTCTGGTTACTCTTCATGCTATGACTGAAAACCACTAACGGCCGAAGCTGCCAGAGAACCTTCACAAGGCTCTGAGAATGAGCACGGAAGCAGAGGCTTCGCTTACACAGAAGCTACTGAAACGATTGGGGCTTGGAAAACGACTCGGGAGTGGAAGGGGCACCCACTAAAACAAGCCTAGTGTGATGAAACCGCCAGGGAATGTATTGGTCAAAGTGTTGATCACTGGAATGGAAACAGATTGGGTGGGAGGGGGTTTGGGTCCCAACTCTGGCGGTTTATTTATTTAATGACCTCATCCCAGTAAAAAAGATGTTTAAAATGAGAAGTGTCAGTAACTGCGAAACTGCGAAACAATAACTACCGTTTGAGTCTGATTGCACACACTGTAGGGTTATTCCAAGGATCAGGGACAAACCTAAGAGGCTTCTTTCATTGCATTTGACTTTTTCTTGCTGTGCATCAAACCCAAAGATGCCTCACATAACCAAAAGTGCTTGACGTCTCTCCATGACACCATTTGTAAGCACGGGTCTTTGGTTGTACAAAACCCGAATAATAAAATTTTTCGAATAAAAACTAGGTATGCGAGAAAATATAAGACGCTAAATAATTTAGGAAGGATCTAATTACTGCCAGCAGAAAGGGTAACGGAGAACTCAAGGCGACAAGCTGTACTCCAGATGTGCCTGGGTCCTGACAGCCGTGCCTGCTCTCCCGGTGAGAGGGATTATTAGCGGATAAAGCAACAAGCCTCACCCCTCCACATAATTAAAATGCTTTGACAGGTACAAACACCCTGTTGCTGTTGGCTGGATAATTCCGGAGCTGAACAGACTGCTCAAACTCAGGACTGCCTTTTTTGGTCTCTGCGTTTCACACCCAGGACCACGGAGTGAAAAAACTGAAATTTGCTCTTTCTAATCCTTTCAGTCATTATTCCGATATCATGTTAAGGGACAGGTTGTTGCCAAGCCCATTTCTCTGCCCTTCCCCGTGGCAAATCCCTGACTGTGCCCTCAAAGCAGTGTCACGTAAGTCAACTGGAAGGAATCCCTCACAGTGCACATCTTTCCAAAATTAGCCTTGGCATGTTCAATGCCCTCTTTTTTACACGTTTTTGCACAGATAAATCCAGAAAGTGGAAATGATTGTGCAACAAGTGTCTGTTTGCTTTCAACCAGCTGGAAAATATGTGGGGAAAAGAATGTTATGGGCACTGAAGTCTGCAAAAATAGTTTTATAGTACAAATCCAACAAAAAGTACAAAAGTGAATTTACCAGCCTACCTCAAACACTTCTTCATCAAGTATCCTGGTTCCAAAAACTACAATGCCTTTGGTGTCGATGACGGGGTGAGGACTTCTGCTGAGGGTCTTGGTTATCTTCTTCTTACAGTCCAAAATCATGGTGATGGTTTGCCTGTGTACACTGATTGCCACTCGGTGCCACCTGAGGGAAGGAGCCGGAATGGGTTACCACCAAAAGAAGAAGCAAAGCGCTTAGCTAATGTTACATTTATTTATTTGGTACATGCTCCTGTCTAAGGAGGTGGCTCAAGAGCCTAAAGATGAAATCGCTATGCCAAGCACAAGATTTGAACCAGCAAGCTTCTGAGAACCTTCTGAGGTTCTGACCTCCAAACGATTTGATTCCTCCTAAAGGAATCTATATTGATTATCTGTAGTTCCAGATACATACAGAAAGGATGCTCCCTGGAAACCACGGAAGTCTGCTCATTTACTGCGAGGTCGAATCGATTCAGGGAGAGGGAAACCAGGGAGCAGTTGCAGGCTTACTTTCCATCGGCCAGGTTGACCCCTTGGAAAAGGGGGTAGTCCTCTGGCCCAGGTTTGCCCGTGTGGTCTTCATACAGGAAGACGGGCGAGCGGCCCACCTCCATTCCAAGCTGCTGGACACCCTGCGAATTGTAGACGGACAGCAGGAACGCCTGGCTGTTCTTCTTTGGCTTCACCGTCATCAAGATCGAAAAGTCTTCAGGAAACGCAGCCGCTGAAGGTAGTGGGGAGATACGTGGCTTGGAGTGAGACTCATTCATCCATTTCCAGTCACCTATCATTACTACAAGCAATGAGCATTAACAAGCATGCTAATGCTCTGCCATGGCTATGGGTGGTTTAAAAATCTGTCCATCTGAAATGCCTTAATATCTGTGTTAAATACAGTTCTGAAACAGATCCTGACCATTGCACAGAGCACAGAGGGATTAAGTATGTCACCAGCTTCCTTGAATGAAAAGGAGCTCATTTCTCTTCAGGAAGAATTCCGACAGCAAAGATGCTGCTCGGAATAGTGACATGGCATTCCCTCCAATTTTCCATTCCCTTACCACTCCTAAGGTGTTTCCACGGGAGACAGCCCTTTCAAAAATAGACTTGTAAATGGATGAAATCCCTCCCAGAAGCTCAGTCTGTCAGAAGGTGTGTGGGTTGTAACATTCTCCTTTTTTCTGGAAAATATCTGCTGGCTTGTTCCTTAAATACTGAACGTGCATATAACTCAACAGCTCAGAACTGAAAGCTGGAGATAGCTGGAACCATGAGGTCATTTTACACTCTGTCCATGTCCTTAAGAGGTTCAGGTTTTAGCAGTTGGGATATTATGACACGTATGATGTTAAGACAAAAACAGTGATAGACTTAATATTATATTTGATGCCTGTAAAGCTAATTTCCCGATGATTATCTTTCTTTGTGTGCATTAGACATAAGTGTCATACCTTTGTGTGGCTGAATGTGTGGAATTCTTACTTTATATCCCCTTAGCCACACAATGGGCTGGGTAGCCGCGCAGGGGACATGCATACAAGCACTCTTTCGAACCCATGACCTGTGACATACGCTCTTTGTGTGGTCTGACCTCTCTGACAGTAGGTAAATCACTCGCAGCCCCAGGCAGCCACGTCATTAGTCGAGAGCATTGTGGGTTATTCTAAGCAACTCTCCCCCCTCCACCCCACCATGCGGCAATCCCTCAGTACAGAATGAGGAATGCTGCACTTTGAGGATCACAGATTTCCAAAAGCAGGGGGAACACAAGGTCACGGTACGAGAGGGGGGGCGGGGTAGTTGTTGGTGTTGTGCGTGTCTGGAGCTATGCAATTTCAGTAGGCCGACAGGAAGGGATGGGATGAATGAGAAGCTAGGGGGGGGGGTTGCTATTCTCATAAGCCTTCAGTTTTCTGAATGCTTTTATTTCTGTATACTCTTGAGCAAAGCTGAACATCAGCCCTGTAGTTTTGCCCATACAGGGCCCATACATATGGTGAGTTTTGCCTAACAGGGGGTAGGGGGTTGCTCCTCTGCAATGTTATTTTCCACGTGGGGGGTGGTGGTGACGGTAGGCCAGATGGCCAGCCCACCCCTGTCAATGACCCACAGCCTCCCATTCACAGTGTTAGCAGCGCCCCCGTCAGCGTAGTGGCTGAGCTGCACAGTCAGTGTGAGCAGACAGTGTCCCCTGAATCGGGCTCTTGGTCGGGCTTCACCCCGCAGACCCCAAATGCCACTAGCGCTCGAGATCTGAAGGGGGGCAATTAAAGGTCTTTAACACCCGACACAATTCTATTGAGCGCAGCAGCCATTATTACAGATGCTATCAGGGGTCTCTCAGGAATGCAGCCCCCCACTGCTGTCTGGCAGCTGGGATGCTGATTGGTTGAGTGCCTAGTGTGCGGCTGTGCTCTTAATGTCAGAGCGGCCGTGTCGCTCAGCAGAACAGCGACTGACCCGACGTGCCCTCGGACTGAGCAGGGTAACAATAACAAAGTAACACATTATAAAGAAGGGGACCCACCGAGATTTAGCTGGTTGAATATGGACAAAAACATGCAAGCAGATACATTGAAATAGGGCTGATGTAAAAGAATGATGAACTGTAATCGCAGTGAACAAATTTCCGAGGAAGTCGGGAGTTTTCTGAGAGATTCCAGATGCCCCAAACCACTATTCCAAACTGCTTCTCTGCACTCTTGTTTAGCTTTGCAGTTTTTTCCACTTTTTTGATCCATTTGTTTTACTTACGAAGCAAATGGGAACGAATCCATTTTCTCATATTCAGGCTAGAGCATAATTCTAGTGCCGCTGCCGTCTTTGCATTGACATTACATTTGACCTGAAACAGCAGTCAAATATATAAAGACCAAATTAAACTGTGTTAAGAGGATGAATGCAGTTATGCAGCATTTAGCAGCAGCTCTTAACTTTAACTACACCGTCATGTTTAACTTGACATATTCAATTCAATTAATATGGTGCCTTTCACCACAGAGTGACCCCAAGGCACTTTACAGGGGTCTGGTGTGATACATTACAACATCATTAAGACAGAATAATACAAAAACAGGGAAAGGGGAAGAAAGGAAGGAGAGAAAGAAAGAAAGCCAGATGACAATAGAGGAGAGGAACCAAAAGAAACCTCTGGGGGTCCAAGGTCAGCCAGCTGCCCAGCCGGCCCCCCAGGGCATCCTAACATTACTGAAAAGCAGGGTATATGTCTCTTAGCTTTAGCTCTTCCAACACTGCACTACTCTGCTCTGTATAAGCACAACTCAGAGAGGCAGATCATCAAATGAACTTATTCAGATAATGATCCGATTTAAGAGTTCAATGACAAATGTTTTATTTATTCACACTGCCTTTATTAACTTTTGAGAAAATTATTCCAAATAAGCCTTTATTAATCTCCCAGGTTGTTTAAATTCAGAAAAATTAAAACCTAGATTAGAAATCAAATGTTTACCCATAAGATTGTGTCATTAGTTTTTTAATTTAAAACATTCTTTAAGGTTTTAATAACTACTCCATTCATAGATTGCTTACACGTGGTTTGAATACTTGTCATGCAAAAGACACAATCTGATTCATGCCACTATGACTAAACACTTTATAAGGCTCATAAACTCACAACCTTCTCTGTACTTGTTCATGATATCTGAAATATATCGGAAGTATACTTTCCGTTTTCCTTTATGCTCTCCTGATTTTTATTGGTTTGTTTCTAATCTAGCACCTTTTTACTTCAAATGGTTGACTAGACCAAAAAGCTTGGGTCAAGTCAGGCATTTGCTGTAGTCTAAAAAGCACAAAATCTACTCCATCTATACTCAGTTCTACTCAAACTACAATAACATTAATGAGGCTGGGCAGCACGACGTGTCATAAAATGGGAAAACAGGCCATGGCGAATGATTTCAAAGAATGAGCTCCCATGAGGCCCTCGGTGTCCCACGTGTCTGGTTGTGTCGGGCTGGGAGACATACTTGCAAGTCAGGGGGTATTTTTTTGGCTCAAAGCCTCATTAGTGTAGAAATAACGAATGATGAGGGTCTGCAGGTTAAAGTAACTCTGAGAAGAGGCCCACCCTGCTTAGCTAAGGCAAGGCAGTGCCTGGGTCAAATTCCACAGCTGGTGTGGCTCTCCTCACAGGCTGGAGGCCGACTCCTTCTCCACCACGTTAGATAGCCAGAGACTGGGAACAGGGAGAGGCATTAGGAGGTGCCGGACGAAAAAGGCATCTAGTGGATGAGAAGTGCTTCTGTGCACAGCTGAAAGACTCCCAAAGACCTGGAGCTATTGGATGCCTATTACAGCCCTGCCAGGCATTTACAGCAGCGGCTTATGATTTCACTGAGGATCCCATGTAAAATCAATAATTGCATTGCTATATAATCCTGCCTTCTACTCAGTGTTATATACTCATATGCTGAACGTTGCCTTTTTTCATTGCCACCTCCCAGTTCCTCCTGCCTCACGTCTGTCTTCATATATATTACTCACATAAGCACAGGATATTGCTGAAGCTACAGAAACACAGCATTAAAATGCCGCCACTTTGCGTACATTCCAGCTAAAGAAACGACATACCTTTGCTTCAGTGTGTGACTTTCAGATGCTAAAAATGTACTGGAGAAATCTGCAGAACTTGTAATTCTGTCACTCAGATGATTAATGAACGATAATGTGATTTTAAGCAGAGAGTAAAGATAATAAGTTAACGTAGAGCTTCTTAGAGGTGATTTTGTTGAGTTTGGCTATCCCGAAACCACAGCGCATGCATCAGCCTCTGAAAGTGGTCAGATTTCTAACATCTGGGGTAAAGCAGAATTTTTCAATGAAAAGGCGTCGAAGGGGATGCTTCTTAAACTTCTTGTTTGTTTTTCAAGGGAGCTCTCTTATTAATAAGTGAAACATTTAGTTTGGCCTAGTTTTGCATGGGATAACTAGGTACAATGGTGTTGAAATAATCAAGCAAGGCACAGTCTCAGTGGTGTCAGCTGGCCCACAGAAAAAGAGAAGATCAGAAAGAGTGGATGGAGTTAGAGGATGTAATGCTGAGCTGCTCTAATCATCCGGTCTTTGTAGTTTGCTCATAACTGATATGTGTGTCATATGTGTGAATATAATTATTTAGAATATTTATTGAAACAAAACATGAACGGATGCATTGTTCGATATATTTCAGTTCCAGAGCCCTGCGACTTGTTGAGTACACGTGGTGCATTCTAGTAAAAGAACCAAACAGAAGCTTAACCTGCAAAATCAGGGTACACTGCAATGGCGTCAGGGGAACGATATCAGAGGACACCTGGAGTGGAGACCCGGGGAGAAGTGGGGAATGGATACTCACCAGGGTACAGCTGCTTGGTGGGGGCACTGAGCTGAGCCTCTTTGGATACTCTGTAAGCCACATCTGGTCCCTTGGAGGACTTCCTGTGCGTGCAGAAACCTGTCGTTTTTGATACGCCTTCTGGTAAACTGTGAAAGTCTAATATCTTCAAGAGATCTGCTGGTTCCGCTGTGGGGAGAGGGGGTTGGGGAGGGGAGCAGGAAAAACAAGACACTTTACACCCAGAATAAACGATACAGCCACTCAGATGAGTGAATGCTAGTTACCCCAGCACAGACCACCCTGACCCAGTGTATACATGGTCTTCATCATGGTCTATAGTATAGCAGATAAATAGGTGATGCTTTGTGACTGTTTCAGACCCATTTGGAATCTGCCTATTCCCCTCAATGCCTCCTTTTTCTTCATGGCCTATGCCACCCACAGTCACCAAGCCGTGGTCACAAACTCACGGTCATAAAGCAGCGGCTCAGAAGGATACTATTAGCTTAGCTGTCGACACGGCCAGCAACTTGCCACAGAGGCTGGCCACTCCTTTCCGAGACAAGTGGTTTTTCTCAAGTCGCCACTTTTCTACTTGGGTGCAAATGTCCAGGCTGTGCCTAGAGCACGCCGAGTCCACCACAGCACGGCAACACGCAGCGGATCGCCAGTGCGGCTAACAGGGGCTAACTGCCGGGCTTTTACTATCATTTACTCATCATCTAATCACAATCGCACACTGTTATACAGGATTTTGTTATTTATTTATTCAAACAGTGACAGAAGGCTACATTACAATCCCAATTCTGCATATAAGCGTAAAGTTCACACTGACACATGTGCAGTACATACATATGTGCAGTACACATGCATACAGTACACACTGACACATGCACAGTATACACTCACATGTGTACTGTACACACTCACATATACAGTATACACTCACATGCAGTCCACACACATGTATAGTATACACTCACATATGTACAGCACACATGCAGTACACAGTCACATGTGTACATTATACACTCATATATGTACCATATACACAGGCACATGCAATGGCATACATATACATTATACACTCATACGTGTACAGTACACACAGGCACATGCGATGGCATACATATACATTATACACTCATGCGTGTACATACGTGTACAGTACACACAGGCACACGCAATGGCATACATATACATTATACACTCATATGTGTAATATACACAGGCACATGCAATGGCATACATATACATTATACACTCATACGTGTACAGTACACACAGGCACA
>JAODKN010000041.1:18233427-18244851 GCA_026774425.1 Petrocephalus zakoni | reverse complement strand
CATCACAGCAAATGCCCATAGTGCCTAACTTAAATATTATCTTACGCATGCTAGCAACAGTACGTTTTCTGACAGATGTTCTGAGGAACATCAATTGCAATTAGCCTATTTAATTCTCCCTGGTCATACCTACTCACATGGAAAAGAACATTCGCTTCAATTTATAAATCTTCCAAGCAAGGCAATTACTTCGACAACAGAAGATATACAAACAGCTGTGACATCAGTGATAAGCTTGAGTAACAGCTGAAAATTTCCCTATTAAATGACATGTAGTGGCAAGTATATTGATCTCTCCCTGTTCATGCATTTCCAGCAGCTGGAAGAGTGCATCAGCCAAAATGACTTTGTAATGATTTTGTTGACAGGCCCTAGCCGGGGGAGGGGGACACGTGTGCGTACGTGTGCAGCAAAAGCTATAAATGCCCAAACATTTCCACCTTTTATTGTGCTGTTTTGATGAAGTTCATTGGACTATCTGTACATGTACTGGCTGTGTGTGAGAGAAAGCTGATGTATTTTGGAAGACCAGCTGGGTTCAGACAGGAAGGCTAGCTTTTTATATAAAGGCAGGAAACTAAACTCCATATCCCACGGAGTGCGGCTTTCTCCTACCCACAATGCCCTTTGAGAGGGCAGACAGCCTAGGGGGATGTGTCTCCAATGCTTCCGACATGGGGACAGCAGTCCATCCCAATAAAGGTTTTATCTTTTGTGCTTCACAGCTGGAGGGGGCTGGCAGCTAGGTGTGTCCTGATGTCCTACTCCTAATAACAAACATGTGTGCAACAGACAAACTGCCCGGCGCATTCCAACAGGCACTTTGTTTCCTGAGAACACCGAGTAACAGGCTCATGGCTGACATGAAGTCCACGGGTGCCACTAGAGATTTCGGGCCCCATGAAAGTATATCACATTGGGCCCCAACCCAGACCAATCCAATTATGCTCCAAATATTTTAGGACACCTGCTACTCAGGGGCCTTTGGAATCATCCGAATCTCCCCCCGCCCAATTACAGCACCCCTCTGTGGTCCTAGTAGTTCAGACGAGAGCCCGCCTCTGACAGACTGCTCTCACATACAGTCGCTCCTGGTGCTGCCCTTCCTCGGTGACACCCGACGCAACCGTCCAGCATCATTTCAGTCATCTGCGACGTCAAAGGATGAGGTAACAGTCGGTATGAGGGGAACCTGCGTGTAGGAGTGGGCCCTGTATGATTCTGGCTTTCCCAGCCTGTATTTATAAAAACATCTGGTCTGTGAGTACACACTGGAGTATTAGAGCTTGTCGGCAGGAAGCGGAGCACCGGTGCCAGGAATGAACATCCATCGGGGAATAGAGCTGTTTGGCTTACACAGCAGCGGGCACCAAGCCCACGGCTCCTCATCGGATCAGTAGGGAGCACCTCAGTGAAATCGTGCCCACGTACAAACCCTGCAAATCTCCTTACTCATATCATACACGAGCTTAAGAAAGCAATGCCATGGAAACACTTCAGACAAATGGTTTTCAGTGCAAAATCAGGAGCGACGAAAAACAAAATCTGCCAAATCAACTTAATTAAGGCGAGGCACGTCCAGAGAGAGCGAAGTGAAACTCGATCGTGGCTATAAACCTCTACACCTCAGACATAAAGAGCTATGGTGACCCAAAGTGTTGTTGTCGGAAGAGTACAGGTGAATCATCTGCTTTTAATATACACGAGAACTATCATAGGAACCGTGGGGGGAGTGCAGAAAAGCCTTCTGCTGGGTTACACAACAGCAACTCGTGTCTTTATTTTGTTTGTTTTGATCCAGGGAAACAAATGATTGATTTTAAAGGTTCTGGCATGCCACAAGCCCATCTGGAGCCTGGCTCACTTGGGGGGACGCGGGGGACCCTAATGTACTCCCGCTTTCCTGTGCCGGCCCATCGCGGTCCCATCGCGGTCCCACCGAGCGACGGCGCCTTGCCACCCGCCCAGTGCTGGTCCCCGGCCACAGGGAGGCGCTCACGTGCCGACTGGCAGCTACACGTTTCTGAGGGGATCCAGCCAGCATCTGCCAAGTCGGCGGCCGGATCATGGAGGCGTGGAGTAGGTCTCGTGTCACAGCTCCAAGCAGCACGCAGCTGGTCCCGGCCGCCACTTTTCACTGTTTTATTCTGCCTCGTTTTCTAAAAAACTTCTCTTCCACATTCTTACCGCAATAAGAGCCAATTGCTGCCACTCAAATTGCCAAGAGAATGACATGGCTTTCCACGTTTCCTTCACAGGCAGTAAACACACACACACACACATTTTTTGTGTACTATATAATCCTCTGAAAGAGCATTTTAGTTACCTTCCTGAGGCCATAATTTAAAATAAATTATCCCCAAATTTCACCATGAAACTTATTTGTAATATTTTGTAACAAGGGAATTCCCAAGATATTAAAACTGTCCCCTCTCTCTCCTGCTCTCTGCCGCAAGCCTTGCCAAAGATTACTGGGTATACGATGGATGGATAGATGGATGGATGGATATTCTCTCTCTCTTAAAACAAGTTCCAGGGCAAAAAACACAGAGCTGTTTTTGACACCTACACAGCTAAAGCACTGCAGTGGGTGGGCTGTCCTCTGGGGTTTGCAGCGCCTGGTGGGATGCAAACCTTCAGCCACATGCTCTTATCAAGAGCACATGCTCCACCGCCTTCACACTGCCTTCTGGCCAGTCCCCACAACATCAAAGGAGGAAGCATTTTAATTTCATTTGGCCAGATGCCAATGGGGTACCAGTCACAACGGCATATCAGCCTCGCACCCCCGTCGAACAGTCCCGTCCAGTGCCCCCCAGTTCCCCCGCCTCGGCCCATGACGGGCTGACCAGACAGGCAGTTTACACTGGACAGGATTAACATTCTTCCTCTCCTCCTTTCCCTTTTTCTCCAGCCTCTTTCCTTGGTGCATACTTGACCTCAAACTGAGGACAAAGCATTTCGTAGGAAGACTGACCGGTTGCCAGAGGTCTGCTAATGAGGGCACCTATAAATGGAGACACATCTTTTCTCCTCTACAGTTCACTGATAAGTAGCTCTGGGGAGATGCTTTGCTTTGATTTTCACCAATGACCATTTCTTTGTGAACGCAGCAACAGGTGACAGGAGCGTTCAGCACTGCTGTACACGCACCCTACCGGCTTACACTTGCTCACGCCCTTTGTTCTGCAGGTCACGTCCATGACCGCACTGGGGCTGAAACTGAGACACTCTGATCTCCTTTATCTGACAGCGCTGACCCCTTAACAGCATTTATTTGTGCATTTGTGCAGATGCACAGTCCTCAGCAAGAACGTCGCATTGGAATGAAGGTCCAAGCCCACATGTGCGACACACATGTCGTCATACATGACAGTCTTATCAGACATGTCACAAACGCAATCGCCAAAGGGCATGTCACATAAGTCCACTACTACATACTGACCAAGCCTGTTATTACTGCCACTGTTAAAACCATCGAGCATCAAACAACTAAGTCAATATCAGGGCAAATTTTAAAGAGTGTGTTACCAGCCTTAAGAATCCCCCCTTTTAATTCTGAACAGCTGCACAGCCATTTTACCTACATATACACCTTTACACAAACATACAGACTCTCCAACTCTCCTGCAGACAAATTTGATCAGTTTACTTGGGTAAATGATCAAATTGTATACGATACTGACATTCTTTAACGTGTACATTCAATAACCAAAATTCTTTAGGAGCATTATGAATAATTTAAAAAGTCATACTCTGCTATTCCACTAAAACAAGCCTTGTTCTGCTCAGTGTGTATTTATCAGCATAAAAGCTAAAATGCCAATTTATCTACTGATACACTTGGGAACGCATACTGTATGTATGGTCTAGGATTATTTTCTGTGCCATGTGAACAGCAAAGTAAAGCCAGACATTAATACATCAAACCCACGATGGATGGGGCTCACTCTTCATTTCCCTCCCTTTACGATCTCCTTTTCCTCTCCAAATTCTCCAAAACAGTGTGATGGTCCAAAATGAAAGACAGTCCAAAATTTCTGGCCAATCACATGTCGTGCTGGTCCAATCCGCCCAAAGGTATTTGGCCAATGCCACGCATATCCCCAGAACCCGTACAGCATCAGAGCAGAGTGTCTACACCACCACCCACTCTCACAGAACCACCGTGACCAGATGACCTTGGGTCCTGAAGACGAAGATATCTGAGATGGAGCTTGGCATCGTGCATCAGCATCTTCCTGCATGAGGCTTCAGCGTGGAGATCACACCTCTTTATCTCTAACCCCATAGAATGGGACAATGCCAAGTCTAAGCACATCTGAGGCCCATTACGCCTAACTGCTCCTGTGCATTGTTCCCCTGAGCTCCTTCCAGAGCCGGTTTGAGGTTTCGGCATTTGTGAGACCCAGACACTCAGACTCTACTGAGCATCCAAACCACAGGGAAGACATGGAGCGCATGGCCAAGTAGCCAGGCCACTGGAACCTATTAGCAGTGCATTACTGTGCAGCCCAAGCATAACTGGCATCCAGAACTGAATCCCGCTGAGCCCCATCTCACATACACACATCATACGTATGACCAGATTTTGTTGCCTTTCAGTGAGGCCCCTGGAAATGCAGATATCACTGTCATGCACAGCGTTATACTGGATTATAAAGCCATCTGCTGGAAATGAAACAAATGCAGTCTGTCTGGTCTTAACCACCAGTTTTTGGCCTTGACCGTGATCTTGGCATTATTTTTATCGGTAAATTTAACAAGACAATACCACACAATCAAAATGTAACCCCATGTAAAATAATCCTGACAAATACCAGGGTCCCCCAGTGAGAACTGGAACACTCACTGTTTTGTTGGATGCTTTGACATTGAAAGAACTTGGAATGATAAACTGCATATAACTTCAAAATACAAAATCAAAAAGCTTTAAAACTATTATAATCATAAACAATCACCCTCATGCAATGATGTTTGCAATGTATCCCAGAAAGGATAGGGCAGAATACAGCCTGGGCAAGACAGTGTTCCCATACAGACGCAAAACCGCATGGAACTGTGTGCCTTTGGTCTGCAGGGGGAAGCCGCCTTTCACAGAGAGAAAGCAGTACTTTTTCTCACTCTCATACACACAGATGGAGGCAGATGTACTGAGGACCAAAGCGCCAACTGTACTATTGTGCGTAAAGAGACTAAAATAAAAAATAAAAAACTGTGCACCAGTTGCATGCTATTCCCCCAATGCACAGCTAAGGGGGCGAATTTGGCATCTACAGAGAGGAAGCTGAAAATGGGGCCTCAGATCTCACGACACGCAAAGCGCCGCGAGTGTACGACAGTGCTTAGCACCGCCTATCCCGACTTATCCAGCAAATAAATGCAATGAAAACAAGATTTAGCAACGAAGAATGGAAATAGCCCTGAAAGACACACTGGCCATAAATTTACCCAAAGTATTTCGACACGTTTTATTCTTTAATAAGGTATGAATTATTTGCAAACAGGCCAACAAAATGTTTCAGCTCTTCACTGTGTGGGTTTCAACTTTCATTTTATCTTCCCTGCATACAGCAAAGGCTGAATGGGGTTTGTAGACAGTGATCACTAAGAAGATCTCCAATAAAAGAACTTTCCCTGTCCTGCCACACTTTTGGGAAATCTTTATTGTAATGGCCCGACTGACCTTCACATTCCATGGGACAAACAATTCCACATATAATACACACATTTATGAGCTTTATACCACTGGATATACTTAATCTACTTAAGATCCCAGCCAAAGAATATCAGAGCACTTCTTAGCCAAGAATTTGAAACAACATTACATGAAAATATGGTATAATTTACATATAATCAGGTAGCAACTAGTCTCATGGGAACTGGAAAGGTTGTGTCACATTCATTCACAGACCAATAAACATACTGTCTGACTTACATGTACATAACAAATTAACAACCTCTTCAGAACAAGGGAGCTTTATGACAGAACCAGCTCAGAAGTGGTCCAAGTCCAGTCTGCCCACACTGCTGAGATAATGAAGTGGTTTCACATTAGAGCTGAGCTAGCAGACTCTGACCTCAGCCCCACATTTATATCGCTTTAAAGCACGGCTCTAATCGTTTCACTATTGAGTAAAAATAGAAACATTCCAACAGAAACGTGGTTTTCTGGATGGTCCCATAGCAACCTTGTGCAATCCTTAATCTTTATTTAAATGCTTTTCCCTTAAGACTGGGGCTGGAGCTGAGAATGGAACAACTGATTCATCAGTCCCAGGTGGTTCTTCCCTCAAGATGATATCCCTCAATATTACACATCCTGACCATTCTTGGTGTCATCAGTCCAAAGCAGTGGAGTGAGCTTGGGGGGGGCTGAGGATTTAAGATCTAGATGAACTTTGTCAGCAACCAACAGGAGTTTACACTCTACATGCACCTTTTGTCTGACCAACAGGGATTTAGGTTCTAGATACACATATTTCAGTACGAACAGGGATTTAGGTTCTAGATACACCTCCTCCCCAACATAAAGGGGATTTAATATCTGGACATACTTCATCCCTGACCGACAGGGACTTCTAGATATCTAGGTTCTAGATATACCTATTTCAGTATTTCAGGAACTTACAATCTAGAGGCAACTCTTCACTGACTTACAGCAATTTAGGGTTTAGATGCACCTCTTCCCTGACCCAGTCGTGTTTCAAATAATGCTTGCATAAGACGGTGCAGTGTATTGCTCTCGAATTTTCTGCTGGTCTTGTTCTAGACAACTATTTATGCCCCCAAATATTTTTACTGCTCAGATACAATGCATTTCATAAACAAATGCCCATTTAAACATATCCATTGATTTCATGTGAATTTAAACATATATTCAAAGAATTAAGTTTCAACAACAATACCAAGCCTATCCCATTTTGCAGATTCCACAGAATAACTTTACAATATGCAAAGCTGCTTTATTGCAGTTGCCTCTTTTAGAATGATCTGTTACCAGTGGTGCTGCATGAGCTCCCTGGCAGTTCACACTGCGAAAGGCCACACGCAGACACACAGAGCACATTTATCACTGACAAAGCCGCACATACTCGTATCGCCCCCGTGCCTTATTTAGTTTCCCCACGGCATTAGGATCACATTTCTACCAATGAGCTCATCTCCCTCATAGGGTTTTCAGTTCTAACTACATAGTACCATCTGAAACTGGCAAAGCAGATCATCACGTCTGTCACATTCTATCGGTTTTACGCTCAGCTTTTTATGACAGAGCAGTATTGTTTTATACCATAAAAATCAATGCCTGTATGTTGTATGTATTCTTTGGTTCAGATTCTGTGTATCTGTCAAACAGTCAGTGGGTGCCTTTAGAGTGCTGCGTCGGGCCTTAGTGTTAGTCTTAGGCTAGGGCATTTACCTCAATTTTTTCCTCCATTTTTGAAGGTTTCAATGTTCAAAATAACAAAAAACTGTTGATTTGCTCTCTTACAAGTAACTCTCACACGAGCTAATTTGTCCATTTACAGGGCTTATTAGTACATCACAATAAAATGCATATACAATAATGGAAATCTATTCTGTCAGTTGTGACGTCACTCTCATGCCGGCATGCACACTTACACCCTTGGCGGTTTCTTACCATGACAACAGAGTATTCGAGCCTAAGCGTCACTGTAAACCAGTCCCAGGGGGCTGTTTATTTAGACCCTGTGGGATGCCACATGGTTCAGACACCTTCACCAAACTGACACATTATCAAGTGGGGTAGAAAAGACCAAAATCCCAAACCAACATGACAGCGGCCTGAAACAGCTATTCCACGCGTCCTCACGCACCACCAGAATGCGCATCCGCCCAGAGACGAGCCACAGTCACATCTCATGAATAAAACCTTCAAGGTCAGGAAGGAAGGAATGTGGGTTCACCTCAATCGTCCTTTGAGGCTTTTTTGATGTATAGGTAGGTGAGTGGTCTAATTCAGCAGACATTGGAAAGCGTCTTGATCTCAGGATAGGGCTTACAGGCAACAATATAACCTCAACCCGAAGAAACAGCATGACACCCCCGCAATGTCGCTTCCACTGGCTGGACCTTCCACGCCTGGATTCAGACCACTGTCTCCGAGAAACGGCTTAGCCACTGAAGGAGGAATCTGTGGAATTCTCAACAAGCCCTGCCTTGACTTAGTCCATTACCTGGTGCCAACAGGAACATTGTCACGTGTGTTATAAGCGTGTGTTGCACATTGGCAGCAAACAAAGCAGGGACCATGCCAGCAGCGTGGAGCTGGGCTGGGGGAGCAGCAGATACCTCTGTGTGCTCTCTGAGCATCTTTGGCCCGTTTTATTGTCCATGACACAAAGTGTCCCTTTATGGCAGTACAAAAAGGGACGATATAAAAGCACTAAATCTCAGAGCTTGAAAAGGAAAGATGTGGAATAAAAGACTGTCATCTGATGGATTATTGCTCTGGCCATCAGATCGTACATGCTGACCTCAGCCACAATAATACCACCATTCACAGCGTGAGATCGTACAGTCTGGAGTCACTGCGTCTCACAAGAGCCCGACTCGCACGGATTCCTTCCCTTATGCTATAGAGATAAGGGCGCAAAATTGCCTTTGCACTATAATGTCCCGAATGAAATGGAGCTTCAGTTTAATTGCAGCTTTTCCGAACAGCAGACACATAACAAGAGACCTCCCTGTCCAATCGCTGAAGTCGGTTCGACTCTGGAAGAGTGAGCGATTAGAAACGAAACCATAAATCAACAGAAAACCTGCAATTAATAACAGCAATGGCAGAGGTGTTCCAGTGCTGTTTCCTACACTTGCCAAAAAGATGTCTTTGAAATTAGGATTGTCTTGTTCTGCTGTTATACAACATTGCTGGATGCAAACGAAGAGCTGGTCTGTTGCCATTAGAGGACGCATAAAGGATCTCACCCGTCAAATTGACATATTTATACATATTATAAACAACACATATGTATTTACTTATAAATGGGGTATTCAAACATATAATCAGACATATAAACAAATGTTGCCTATAATATATAAACAATTTTGACTATACACATTTCCAGAAGTACTAGAAGTCATGAGAGCTTGTTTTTTTTTCTGCAGTCATTTATCATAAAGCAAATGGCTCTGCATCAGTTAGTCGCCCCTACCAACAGCCAAACCAAAAACGCCAGCCAAACACAGCCACGGCCCGGCTCAAGATGTGAATGAAATCACTCCGTGCTTTGCCTTTAACCACAACCACAATGTTTCAGCTAGTTTCTAATGGAAAGCCTTCTAGAGCTGGAATTATTCCTATATTCTGGATTTAGCATTAACTTTTGATCAGGATCTCAGAAACGGCCCAGTTCAATTATGAATACGAAAAAGCCATTAATCCTTTGGAAAATTAATTAACAGGGCACGCTATCTTCCAAGCCTTTCTTAATAACGAAAAAAAAAGAAACAAAACTGTATTTTAATTTGAAATTAAATAGCATTTTATTTTACAATCTATGCTCTGCCAGAAGAAAAAATAAAAAACATCTGGACTGCGGTTCCTCTGGAACAAACAGACAGCACAATGGCACGTATCAGACCCAGATGCGTATGAAAGGAGGTATGAAACCACACGGGGGCATGGAGGTTGGCCATTGCCTCTTTGGGTTATGTTTGCCTGCTTAAAGAAAGAGGAAGAGAATAACTGACCATCCTGGTGCATACCTGGTGCATGTACTGATGCTAAGCCTATCAGAAAGACCATCCCCTCCTATACAAGGTATTCAAAGAATGTTTTCCAAGTCTATCTGACAAAAGGATATGGTCTGGCATTGAGCTCTCCAGTACGTCAGAGCATTTCTGTTAGGAAAGGACACTGCTGGGTAGCGGGGGTCTCTTTTATTTACAACATTTGATTAGTAATCCATAAAGCCATACTAAAACCCATAAAATATTCATTAGCTATGTCATAGATGTCAGCTACGCAAACTAAACTGACCCCGGCCAATTCTCATCCTGGCCAAGATAATAAATACAAAGCAAGCACTGTGCAGCGTTGGTCCCGTACTAATGCATAATACGAGGAAGACATCGCCGAGAAGGATTTACTTCACACTAGGGAAACGGAGAACTATGAGCACCTCTGCCTGATTCCTGCAACTCATCAAAAGCTGCATTAATTTTATACCGCATGCCAGCACACAGCAGCCATGGGGGGACACATGGCGCCACACTTTGTCTGCATTCTGAATGCTCCTAACAACCCCCCCCCCCTCGCTCTGATTTCATCATAGCATTTACCTTATATAGAGTGCAATTAAGCAGGTTATCCTGTACCAAATCTTAAGGGGGGCAGATATTTTATCAAATCGGTCCCCCTGCACCTTTAAATTAAATTCCCAGAATTCTTCCATGCAATAGAAGCCTTGCTCTAGTTGCAGGCATGAATACGCGCTAATGTCCTGCAGGTGGCTGTTCAGCAGTGCTGGGAAAGCCAGACCTGGATAGAGATACTAATGACGTTAGACCTACACTTTGCAACGGCTCTACAGCATACCAGGTGTCATCCCCTAGGGGCTACTACCCTTACTATCCACTCAAAGAGAAGATACAAAGAGAGTGTCCCTTCTTGTTAGCACTGGGTTTTGTATGTGTGTTTTCCATTAATTACCCAGCATGTATAATCCAAGCGTTGCCTATGGTGATATTTCACCAATCAATAATTCTGAATTGAAGGGGACCTGGGAGGACCACACAACCTTTTTAAATTCCAGTCTTTACCAGTCAAATGGTATTTACTTCAATAACAAGCATATCTTTAGCTCAATTGACTTACAGCAAAGAGCTATCATTCGCAAAATACAAATGAACATGATATATAATGTTTCATTCAGTTTCATATATGACACAGAATATGCATATTATTGGTATATAATCATTAGAAGGGAAATCTATAAATAATGTACACATAGTTGCCAAATCAAAGATGTTTTTATGATTCATGTTTCTGACATGTTTTTCATGTTAAAGCATCAAATTATTTTTGTATACCTTCAACCAATTTAAATAAATTTCATGAATGACACATAACAGTACTTTCTCCTCAAGAGCTATCATACAGTTCTCACAGATCTAATTTCACTTCCAGTTACATAAACTTTACATACCAAAACAACAATTACTTCACAAAGTACAATGTTTGATTTTAATTTGAGTTTAATGTTTGTTGCCAGGGCCAACAGTCAACCAGAAATGCAGGACTTGTTTTGTCCAAGTGCACGTTTAGGTCAGAGTACCACCTCCTCGCAAGGCTGATGCAACTGATTCTGCTTCATATCATCATGACCATGACAAATTTCCCCTAGGAACACTGAAATTCTATCTATCTATCTATCTATCTATCTATCTATCTATCTATCT
>JAODKN010000041.1:18213523-18226575 GCA_026774425.1 Petrocephalus zakoni | reverse complement strand
AGGGCTGCCTCATCCCCATGTGTAATATGGTGCCTGTACTGCGATGCAGGGCTACCTCATCCCCATGTGTAATATGGCGCCTGTACTGCGATGCAGGGCTACCTCATCCCCATGTGTAATATGGTCCCTGTACTGTGATGCAGGGCTACCTCATCCCCATGTGTAATATGGTCCCTGTACTGTGATGCAGGGCTGCCTCATCCCCATGTGTAATATGGTGCCTGTACTGCGATGCAGGGCTACCTCATCCCCATGTGTAATATGGTCCCTGTACTGTGATGCAAGGCTACCTATGATGCTGTCATAGCTGCTGCACAAAGCACTGTAGATGTGTATGGTTATTTATTTATAATTTAGCTTTTAAATCAAACTTCTTTACTTCATGAATGAGTGCACTGAAAGGGACTGCATCCTACCCTGTGGTACTCGTACAATGACAAATAAAAGATTCTGAGTTTGAGTTTCCCCTGCATCCTACCCTGTTGTACTCGTACAATGACAAATAAAGATTCCCATCCACACCTTCACCTATCAAAGAGTTCAGCAAAGGTCCAGTATTTTCATTTAAATGAATTCATGTAAGCCAATACTGATATTTATTTTGTTTTCTGATGCGTCATATCAGTGATAATAAAGTAAAGTTTATTAATAAAGTTGGCAGGCTTTTTGCTAAACTGAATTTGGGTAAACTGCTGTGAATCTCATCCATTAATGATCCAGGCAAATGCCCTTTTTAGATGCTCTCTGAAATAAATCATGTGAGAACCTAACTTGATTTTGCACTTAGCCCTAGCAGTGTAAATATTATTTTGGGCACCTATGTGCATTTACATTGACGTACATCCAGTGATTATTTGCAGGAACATAGTTTTGGCTCTAGCCTTTGTGAAATCTTTAAATTGATATTCCTCCTGCTCCTTGTAATAAATGTTATTGCCTCAATACATTTTTCAATACATTCAATAACATTTTTCAATAAAAGCTTAGTACCATACAAAACATACTCTGCACAGGAAGTCTCTTTTCTATTCATGTATGATCCAGAAATCATTTTACGTAGGCCTAAAGTTTTACAAAGGTTTTACAGCAAAAAAAGAAACACCACACTTGAATTCACGGAACGCTGCAGAACGACCCAGTCTTTCACAAATACTTGTAAACCTGAATGCGGGCCAGAGACTAGAGGCTGTGTCATACTAGAATGGGTTCTTCATGCCCTGACCTTTTATCTGTTGATTCCTTGTTCAATGAAAACCATTCATGTGGAGCAGGTGCCATCATGCACATGTCTGGGTAGCTCCAGATCGTATCAGTGCATGTGCTGAGCTCCGAAATCCCAGCTGCTGGCACATCTGGAGAATACAGCTAAGTCACTGGCTTGTTTAACTAACAAAACACAGATGAAATACTACATTTTAACACTGAATTTATTTTATTAAGAAGGATTTGGAATGAAAAATACAATAAAATGTCCATTAATTATTAAGGGAGTATCACAATACAAAAAAAAGAACTGTAATCAAAATCAAATGATAGTTCATAAAAGTTATTGTAGGTTTTTTTTTCCTCCCCGGCAGCTCACAGGAGAAAGATCTGGGTAACACTTTAGCTGAGGGGCCACAAATCGTAGTAGTACCTCATTGACTACTGAAGTACTAATCATCAACATGAATTAGTTAATGATTAACTAATGAACTAACTAATGAAGTTCCTGCAAAGACTACATGAATCGTCATCATTGATTAATGATGAAATGCATTTACTAAGCATGTATTACTGCATTTTTTGTGGCCCCTCAACCAAGATCTGATATTGTAAGACCTGATTTTTTCTATCATTTCAGACAGATAAATATTTAAGTTAATATCACCTAATAAGTGAAACATTTCAGCTTAAAAGCCATTGTTATAAATCATTACTGTTAGGATCAATTCCTGCTTCCTCCACTCAGTTTCCCCAATTGGCCAGTAGGGGTCACCAGTCACTCCGTTTATTCCTCTGTTTAGCACACTCACTATTCCTTGTGTATTCCCCTGCTCCCTGGGTTGCCTCGTGGCTGAATGGGCAGAGCATGTGGACAAGCATTGAAGTGTCCTTCATCATTGTGGGTTTGAAGCTGGCTAGACCCTATAGGCCATATCATAGTATAATGAATATTGTAGAGTTTCATGCCCTGACCCTTTATCTGTTGATTCCTTGTTTAATGAAAGCCATGCATGCGGAGCAGGTTTCCACATCGGGGGATGCTGAGGTGCTCCTCATCAGCCTCACAGAGCAAGATGCTCCATCACATATGCAGCTGGCTGGAAAACACCAACAAGGGAAGAGATTAGTATGGTGCTACAAACTGGTGGGATATACAGGTATTGTATCATACAGTCTGAAGCTGGTAATTGGGGAACCATAAAACTATAAAAAGCACAATTTCAATTGAAAAAGTTGTTATCTGGTTGTATTTGACTCAGAATTGCTTGCAATCACATTTTGAGAGTGCCGTCACGTGACATTCCAGAATATATTGCGGAGTCTCAAAATACTTTTGGAATGGACACTGTGACACACTAAAGTTATGATATACTAAAAGTGCAACCTTGTATCCACACGGAAAGAGTGATTATGCCACTTTACCCGGACATATGTGAACATTGAGTAATAGGCTCCGTTTCATAATGGCAGGCTGCTGAAATATTAAAACCACCTGCCTTTTTAAATCATACGTTACATCATTCAAGAGCTGCAAATGGAGGACTTGTCATTAAACAAAACGTCCATAGAATCTAACTTTGGACTTGAATTCTAAAACAGTCTCTGGGAGTAACAGGAGTAAGAGCCGATATCTGACCGCCTCATTTCAGCTTCCATTCCACAGTCTGAGTCATACCAAAGGACCACCCCCATCCCCTCCATGACTACCCAAAATTCCATAGCCTCATTGCACTCATTTCCCTTCCCGCCTGCAACCCACAAGGGAAAATTGAAATGCCACGGTTCTCCATCGGAGGAATGCCGATGGTTCCCGAGGATGGCACATTTAAATCATGTGCCACAACCCCCCGCACTTTCCTGACATTCAACGCCCCCTCTCTAACATATCCGACTTGCCGCTGTCTGCATGCCAGATGTCCCACAGAGCCAGAGCTGCTTTCCCAATGAGGCGTTTGATCTTCCTAAAGCAGCAGATACACCCTGCCCCTCTAATGGGTTAAAGGTCACGGGCTGTGACTCACAGCCAGGTCTTTACCTTCACTTTAGTTAAAGTGATGATTCAAATCATTGCTTCTCCTCACATCTCATATAGCCTACCTTCCTCTCTCTCAATCTCTCTGTCTGTCTGTCTGTATCTCTCTCTCTCTCACACACACACACACACTCTCTCTCTATGGCCCCTTTTAATTTTCAAAATCCCTGTAGTCTGTCAGTCACATTACCAAAAATAAAACACTGTTTCGATCTCACTGGAGGACTTTGGAGTGCCTCCCTCCACTTTTGCGAACATGTGGAATCCAGCTTGTTCTCTTGGCTCCCATCTTATACTCTCTCCGGATCCATGCAAGTTGATGTCATAAATTAAACAATGCAGACATGTTGTTATAATAAACACCAAACGAAATGCTTATCTAAAAGTCCATATAGGACGACTGACTATGTGACAGTGAAGGCAATAGAGCTCACAGATCCATGTATTCTATTAGGAATAAAGTAACATTTCTCACGTGGTCGAGCTATTAGGTTGGTGTGGATTAGCTCTTACTTTACAGAAACATGCCATTGAATATTAAATTTGATGGTGACAGTCAGAGTATTTCTCGGATTCTAATGTCAGAATGTACTGATGAATTTCAAACCTGAAGTCACTTTGCACAAATTATGGATTAATTGTATATCTATGATAAAAATGCTAATTCAAATAATAATACTAGGATGACACAGTCAATACAAATTTGAAGTTAATACAGAATTACTTTTCAACTCAATTTAAGACATCCAGTTTTAATGTGTATTTCTCAAACCTTTCATTCTTAAATTATATCTCTCAACAATTATTCTCTATGCAGCACTCTTACATATCTGGAGCGAACACCAACAATGCATTGGATTAGACCCTGTGTTATACTGGGCTAAAATTCAACTCTTTGGGACAATTTTCAGAGAAACAAATGTGATTAAAACCAAAAAAATCTTGGGTGACGTGGAAAATGTTTTGATGTTGAGATGCTAATGTGGAACATTCCTCCATCCCTCCCCCATCTTCCTTCTTGTTCTCCTGGTCAGGGTGGCAGCCCATCTGAAATCAGAAACTGTTTTTGAGTTGGGAGGGTACTTGGCATTTGTGCTCCATCAAGCCAAGTCTAGAATTTTCAGTTCTCTATCTCTGAACAAGATGCCACAGCTCAAAGGACACTTTGAGTTATCTCATGAACCATCTGTCCTCGTCAGGGGAGCACTGAATCCTGCCAATTTTCGTAGTGTCTTTGTCTTCATAACTTCATGGTAACCTCTGTCAGTTGACAACACATGGAACCTATGTACTGTCCAACTATGAGGCAAGCATACTGATTCATTTCAGAAAAATCACAGTGTACTATACTGAGCCAGGAAACACTTAGCTGGGGTAAGCAGCCCCCCACCATTACCACCACCCCCCCCCCCAAACCAATAGCCAAAATTACTTTAAGAGGCCTTGGAGTTCATGACTTGGGGGTGCATTGAGAATGTCTTAATATACAACGCAGGTGTGTCTCTTTGGAGAATCAAGTTTTTCAGAACAGCTTTTGAAACATTACCCAGAGTGTGTCTGTATTCATTCATTCAATTTGTTATCAAACTATGATTTGTGTCATACGCTTTTCTGGACTCCCGTTCCCTTCCTCAGATTTGGTTCATTGAGTTAGATCTACTAAAGAATGTGTTCAGAACTTAAAAAGAAAAGGGACTGAATTCTCTGTCGCTACATCCAGGCTCCACCAATAACATCCTAAAACCCTACTGTGGCTGTAATGGGCTTCATGGCGTATTTTTACCCAATGTAACATCCAATCTATTACTGTGTAGAGAGTGCCATCAGCTTCAGGTCTTTAAAGTGTTCTACACTATTTACCACCCATTTTCTATATCTGCTTTTCCTATTGAGGGTCATAGGGGATGGTAACCTATCCTGGGATGGGGTGCCAACCCATCACAGGGCTCACTCAGCATTTACACCTATGGGTCATTAAGTAACTCCAAATCACATTAGCATGTTTTTGGACTGTAGGGGGAACCCAGCGTACCTGGAGGAAACCCCACAACAACATGGGGAGAACATGCAAACTCCACATACATAGCCAGGGCAGAGACTCTAATTCCAGTCCCAGAACTGCAACGGTGCTGACAACTATGCTATCCCTCACACTACTTAGATTATGTTTTATTTATTTAGCAGACACATTCATCCAGTGCAATGTACATATTTCAGAAAGCAGGGTCAGCCAGTGCCTGGAGCAACTGGGGGTAAATGGCTTTGATCATGGGCCCAATGGCAAAATCACACTGCTTACTACTTATAAAGAAGTAAATTCTGACCAAAGTATAACTTACTTTTGAAGTGTGGCTGCATATCCCCCAGCTAGAGTCTCCAAATGTGCTTTTATTAAAATGCTTCTCACGCCTCTAATGCTCCAGTGGGCATCCAGCAGGCTGTTGACCACAAACAAGGAAAATGCCATTCAGTCATTAAAAAGTCAAGCTGGCCTTCCCTGCTCCTCTGATATGTCAACAGTAATTGGGCCCAGTATAAAAGAGAAACTCCCAGTCATATGCGGTGGGTTAGACACTCTTAGTGTAGCTTGGCATCCTCTTCACAGGACAGAACCTCTAGGGAAAAATAAATATAATAAAGAGAATAGAAATGTAAAATATGTGCTTCCGCCACAGAGAAAAGGCGAGTATCATTGTCCACATAGATTTTTTCTTCATTAAAATGAACACAGACGCAGTGATTGTCAACTCGGAGGGAGTTTTAAATAGCTACTTGTACAGATGATGAATATGTTCTCAAAGACTGACTTTTTTGGGGGCAGAGGGGATGATGGAAAACTCATTATGTTTATACATCAACGGAATCTTCGTTAAAACACAGCCATTGGGCAGCTATCATCTTAAGTATGCAGACGACCACAGAATGGCGAGTGATTGCGAACGTGTCGTTCCAGAAGGTCTCCTCCTTGTTAGAATTCTCCAGGGGGGATCGCTTTCCCAGAAGTCTGTGGAAATTCTACGTGGTGAAGGGAAGCCGCCTGCCCATTTCACGGCTGTGACTCACACCACGCGTCACACTCACACCGCAGGATTAAGCACTCTCAAACAGAACCAAAGAAAAACTTCATTACGCTAAGGTACTAACGTGTAACCAGTCACTTGGCTGTTACTTTTAGGTGCAATATTACTTTTATTAACATTACATCTGAAGATTGGGGTTAAAATTCAGTTGGTCCAGCTTCAATTGCATTGACTGTAATATTTATAATATAATGTGCATTCACTAGCACTGTATATTTTCCTACCCATTCCTGAAACTAGAGCCTTTTGCCGAAGAATGGTCTTTTTAAATAGACACTCAATGAGGAAGTGCAAGGAACATTTAATAAAAACATTTATACAGGCACCTTCCTGCACTGGAGTGAGAGAGATGTGAGACATGCAGCAAGATTCAGGAGTAAATTAAATGGGAGCCCCCTGTCCGTGCCAGAGACCTTGGAGTTCTTGCTGCAGCTTTTAAGATAAACCATTTGTGATAAGAAAGAGCTTTGGGTAAGACTCATCAAAAAGCATGGCACATGCACACAAAGCAGTACTGGGCATCTTGAGTGCGGACTTCAAAGCACTGAGGCTGGGCAAGGCGAGGGACAGCCTAGACGTGATCTGCTCTCCCGGACAGCTGCCTGCTCTCTCCTGCCATTCTCCGGACAGCTGTGTTGCTCTTTGCTCTACCAATGTTTACTTGACTAAATAAGAACAAGGTCACAGACCTCGAAAAGTCACCTTCATATTCTTCATACAGCATGCTGCAATTGTAAGCTCGTTTGCATTGGTGGCACCCCAGAATTTTATGTGATTTAGCTGAGATTTAGCTTCCATTTCAGATTCAGGGCTCGGCTGAAGTCAGATAGTGATCATAAGTGCAGCAGACATATTGTTCAAGGAGAAACATTTTGATAACGTTCTGCTTAGAACAAGTACTGCATGAAATGTAGTAAAAGTAGAGGATTTTTACAGGACTAAGGTCACAATCATGCACGCCTGCAGCTGTATGCCTGTACGCACTGTGCGTACCCATGGCATTTAGAAGCATTTTATATATATATCTTTTTTTTAACCTCATGTCTGTAACAGAAACATATAAGGGGTTGTAGGGGTGCACAATTCTGGGTAAAATATGACTCATGAATATGATATTTCATGTCATTATGAAGACGGAACTCGCAATAGGCTATATGATGTGCACTTAATGTATCAGCTAAAGTGCTAGTATTATCCACTGATACTTAAGCTTGTTCAGTATTCAAAGTTGGCAGCACCAGAGCTAGACACAGTTACTGAAATTGCATTGCGCTGGACGACTGGCCGTTTTCCTTAGAGCAGGATGGGGAACTTCGGCCCATTCACCACTTATGGAAGCCCTAAAAGTATCGGCTCATGGCATCTTTATAATTCATTGTTAATTAAACCTGGCTGTACATCTTTTGTTCTCTACAGAAGAAAAAGCGATGAAACATTTTTCTGCCAATAAGCTTCACCGCTCTGTGTGTGTGTGTGTGTGCGTGCGTGTGCGTGCGTGTGTGTGCGTGCGTGTGTGTGTGTGTGCGTGTGTGTGCGTGCGTGTGTATGCGTGTGTGTGTGGGATCATGTTCAGGATACCTCGGTAATACCTTGCTGGTTAGGAACTGAAGCAGTACCACAATCACAAGCAGGCTTCCCTAATCGTTAGGCCACCACGGCCCCATACACTTTAACACCAATGGGTGACCGCATATTTGGTGAATAAATACCATGGACTGTCCCCTATCAATGTGCTAAATAAAAAAAAATCTACCAAGCTGTTCTATCGGCTGCCATAGACCTCCATGGCAAAAAGTATGATAATAATAATAAGAGGCATCATCTAAATTATCATTTGAATTAGAATGCATGCAGATACTGGGATAGTTATGTGGCATACAGTAGAAAACAGCACCCCTATGTAACAGCACCCCTATATAACAGCACCCCTGTGTAACAGCACCCCTATGTAATTATCACCCCTATGTAACAGCATCCCTATGTAACAGCACCCCTATGTAACAGCACCCCAATGTAATTAGCACCCCTATGTAACAGCACCCCTATATAATTAGCACCCCTATGTAACAGCACCCCTATGTAATTAGCACCCCTATGTAACAGCACCCCTATGTAATTAGCACCCCTATGTAACAGCACCCCTATGTAACAGCACCCCTATATAATTAGCACCCCTATGTAATTAGCACCCCTATGTAACAGCACCCCTATGTAACAGCACCCCTATGTATTTAGCGCCCCTATGTAACAGCACCCCTATGTAACAGCACCCCTATGTAATTAGCACCCCTATGTAATTAGCACATACGAGCAAACTTTTTATGAGCCATATCTTTAAATATACCACACATAGATTTCCCTGACAAGGCTCTACACTCTAATCTCAGGATTTTACAGCAGGATCTTTTACCTTATAATGAGCATTCTCTTCTGCTGGCCTTCGTTTTAAAACTATTATAATTAATGATGCTTTTATACCCGACGGCAATATGATTTAGTTCTTACATTCCGTTTAACAGTATAAGGAAGAAAAGAACCTAAACTCTCAGTTACCTGGGAATGAAGTGGTCTTTTCACCTAAAATAAGAAAACCTAAATGGTAAAATAAAAAAGTAGGTGGTATTACCTCACACCTTTGTGATGGTAATGTCTTGTGGAGATTGATCAGGCTCCCAGGTTCGCCAGAGCTTCCTCCTAAATACATGCATTTGGGTCATACAGGTCAAATCGTGTCTCTGAAAAGCCCTTGTGTGTTAGTTTTGCCCTGGGCATAAAGACCATAAAACGAACTTCAAGCACACTTTGGTCTTTAAAATCTTGTGTCTGAAAATTCCCAGCCCATCTAGTTAGTCACTACTGAAGGAAGAAATTAACGTCTGTACAGACCATATGGAAAGTCTGAGCCTATGAATGCTTTGCCATGGTGTCACGGCCTGAGCTGTAATGGATAGACGTGGATGTCCCGTGTTGCGACGCACAGCCCATCGACAGCTGAGTCCAATCCACAGATAACTACTACAGACTTCCAAGGGTTGTACAGAATCAGGAAGCAATGACTGCAGCGACTGCAGTTACGTGACAAAACATTAAGAAGAAATGCATGGTAGAATGTTATCAGCTTCTCCAACATGTTGCAAGAAAGGAAATTAAATAGAGCTGTGAATGAGCAGGGCCTGCGCTGTCACCCCAAGCGTTCTCTCAGCTTTATATGTGTCTGTGTGTGTCATGGAGAGCAAGGAGGGATGGGCAAGAATACCATTTACAATGGATCAATGAAGTATCACTATTCTATTCCATTCCATTCCACATGCTGTTCTTTATGTGATCTTCTAGGCTAACAAGAACACTTTCTTTCAGAATTCATTCAACGAGCAACACCTAACTTCCTTCTGATACAATTTAAATTTATGCAAGTGAGTTTATTTGGTGAATTTCATGACTTGTGAATTTATGTGGCAGAATATCCCTGGACTAGCTGTTCTTTTCTAGACTATGCTACCCTTTCCAAAAGAGTCCTGTTCAGTATCATCTTTGCACATGCAAGACCTCTTTATGCTCCTCTTCCGCTTGTAAAGTTTAGGGTGACATGGTACGAGAGGCAGATAAGCTAAAGGTTAAGCCAAAGGCAATTTCCATATGACAGTAGTATTGATAAGGGGTAGCGGGAACATCCTCACATACGGTCACTATCCTGGAATGTTTGGGTCACGTCCAAAATGGCCGCCTTGACCATTTTTACCCCTTAACTATGACCTCTTGAGCTGAATCATTTGACAGAAAGTCAGCGTTTTGGTTTAGGTATGCAATATCTAATTCTCCATGGTAGACCAAACAGCCATATGTTGAAGAACTTAACATAGTCTACACTCCACTGAACATTCACATATACCTATAAATATTCTTTCTTTTTGGTTAAGTTTAAGAGGACCAATATTGATTATACGCACAATAAAGATGTTTAAATGTTTATATATTTATTTCTCTATTTTAAATTCTATTTTTCTTTCTCTATTTTAAATCCTTTAAAATTACATTTAAAGCAGAAAATGTCAGAGAGTAAAAAAAACTTCAATCTGTAGCATTTGGAAATGTTTAATAATTGACTATTAAACTTCTAATAAACTTCGTTCTATTGACTATATCTCCTCAATCTGTGGCTTCAGGTTATATGGAATCATCCAATAGCACAGATCCCATGACAAAAAATGTCAGGGTGCCATGGAAAATGTTCAGTTTCTGGTTACTGGTTCTTTGGATGAACAGATACCAAGACCAAAATCAAAGGAAGAGTAATTGACTTGAATTACAGCCATACGATTGAACAGTTCAATAATTGTATTCATTACAGCACCAATCATCCATCATTGCCTTAAAGCAGTAGTCAGTAAGGCTGGGTACCATGTATTTAAGGAGAATTCTGCTTCCTCAACAAAACAAATATATTTACTAGTCGTTGCAATAAATACCTTGGATAAATGACAAATAGAACTAAGAAGCTAACTGAGAGGTAACTCATTCAGAGAGGAAATGTACTGAAATCTGCAGCCTAGCTTCCAGTTTTTGGGCAAGTCGCACAACCACACGCGCACCACATTGCCCCCATCCCAACCTGACAAGTTTAAACACGGTGCAAGTGCGTGCATTTTGCAGATAGCGTAGTAAGATTCTTTAGGCGCTGACAAAGATGGCTGCAGGTTACCAAGGCTCCTCATCCTGGCATTCGGCTGCTATTTTAATGTGCCATTTTATGACCCTGCAGCTGCAGTGAGAGCTGATGTAGTGTCGTCCTTTGCCCTGGAATTAAAGCCCCTAGTCTTGTCAAGCCCAAATCCCAGCCAAGCACAGATATACGGTTTCTTTTATAGTCTCGAGAACATATCCATCATGGGCTGCATATCCATGGTTACGTAATATGTTGACGTGGAAGGGTCCAGTGGGAGGGTGGGCATGCATGGTGCACTGACAATTCCCACTGACAGTGTTTACAATGCATGTAAGAGATGTGGTGTTTCCTTTTCACACATCTTAGACATATTTTTTGCTAAATGTGAAAAAAAACACAAACATAAACAATGAACGCAATTTAGAACAATTTTCTTGACAAGTAAGATAACATTTAAACATTTAAGAAAACTTTTCTTATTCTTAGAATTTCACAAACTCAGATCCACCAATTTCCATCATAAAAACCATTTTGGATAGATGAAAAACTCAAAATTGCAGTGATGATTTCATCTATAAGAACGACACCTTTGTTCTGGGCACGGCATTGATTAGGGATTCTTTCTTCTGCGCATAAGGCATATTAAGCCCCAGCTAGCATTTTCTCTAGGTTCTCTGACATGTAACATCCATCAGACATGCATGAATGGTAACTGAAACTACCCTTGCGCCACCCAAAATTAGCTACACACTTTTTAAGAATGGGGTTTTGTAGGATGCGACCTTTGTGAATGGAGAGAGCCACTCACTAGCTGACTGTGCTCAAACACGATACTGAAATGGAGGACTGGAAAGACAATGAGAGCTGTATAATAAAGACAAAAATAACTACAGGCCATTCAGCCCATTTTTCTAGTGCGGCTCCACTGCAATCCGACACCACAGACGTCATCACTAACCTCGATGCTAACAGTTCAAATGCAGACGTAAGCCTGAATCACGTTATACATATTGTTTCATTTAAGGAGAAAAGTTTTGACATGAACAAGGAAGTGTCTAGTTTAACGTGGACTAGAGTGGAGGTTTACTTCCAGACCTATTAAAGATTACGACGAGGGTTATGGCGAGGATTATCCTGGTGGGACAAATTGAATCTCATTTTTATAGCAAAGCCACATTTTTGAGGTAACGGTTGGCTTGCTTGTGGAACAGATAGTGAACAAAACATTGATGACTAGATAGGTTCTAGTTCTGTGTCTTTTGTGTATGCAGCTAAGTGGCAGTTCGCTTACAGGAAATGTTCTGACTTTGGTCCCCTGAAAATCAAACAACCAATCAAAACTATATACACTTATTTGACAGCACACTCATGACCACCCAACATGATTCTTAGAAAATGTAAACAGCATAAAAGATACAGCTTTCTCGGCTGGATAAGCAGGACTCCTCTGCAACTTTGTGGGTTGCAACACTTCAAGTTTTCTTTAAAAAAGGAAAAAACTTTTCCTTCTGTGATTTCGAGAAAGTGGGCCATCACCATTCTGGAGAAGAAGCATATTTCTGCAAGGCTTTTCCTAATTTTGTGAAGATGTAACTACGGTTACAAAGACTAGAGTAATAAAACACATATGCATTCCTTCCACATCAGAGAAAATGAATGGATTTATACAAACATATATATTGTTGTTTCTCCCAGCGAAAAGCTAAAAAAAGTTTGAAATCTAAACACACACAAATGTCATAGTTTTCAGATTAATATAGATTATATAAGATTTTTTCATTTATCCAAAAGGATTTATGATGGAAAGACTTCCGTGTCCCAGCTGATGCTGCTCTTGCTTGGTGGGAAAGCAGACAGGGTGTGGCTGAGTGGCAGATGGGGTGTGGCTGAGTGGCAGATGGGGTGTGGCTGAGTGGCAGACGGGGTGTGGCTGAGTGGCAGACGGGGATGTGGCTGAGTGGCAGACAGGGGTGTGGCTGAGTGGCAGATGGGGTGTGGCTGAGTAGCAGACGGGGGTGTGGCTGAGTGGCAGACAGGGGTGTGGCTGAGTGGCAGATGGGGTGTGGCTGAG
>JAODKN010000041.1:18189885-18204577 GCA_026774425.1 Petrocephalus zakoni | reverse complement strand
TTTGGGTTGGCATTAGAGTTAGGGCTAGGGTTAGTGCCCCATCCAGCAGGCAATGAAGAGCTATGGTTAGGGTTAGGGTTGGAATTAGGTTTAGAGCTAGAGTTGAATTTAGGATTAGGAGCATCATTGGCATTAGGCTTCCTTTTATCATATTGGGTACGGCTAGACTTACGGTCTTGTTTAGCATAAGATTTAGAACACATGGTTAGGCCTAGGCTAAGGCTTTAGCTTAGGGTTAGCTGGAGGGTTACCGCCTGGGTTTGCATTTGAGACATTGCTAGAAACTGGATTAGGTTTTGAATGTGGTTTTGGGTTAGGGTTACAGCTGTATACCTGCTGAACATTATTTTTGTTCTTTGTTTTATTATTATTACATTTGACTTCACTGGGGGTTCAGGAGAAAAGACTAAGCTTGTACAGTTTGCCATGAGCTTTTTAGAACATTTTATAAGCTATATCATTTGGGTTAAAGAGAACATATTCTTGTGAAGATCATAGCATACATTTTTCCTTCAGCATTTAACAGATATAAAGCCAGTGGGTATTGTAAATGTGGTTATGCACACTTAGCTGTTTCTCGGTTCACTGCTAGCACAAGCATCCTAGAGATAATAAAGGCGAACCGAGGTCTAACACAGCGGAAAACAAGAAACCGATGTGTTTATGCGGTTGGCGAAATATTAGCGCTTATGTCTGAAGAAACGGAACCAAATACAATTTCACAATATGCATCTAAAATTCACGTAATGAGAGAATGTGCGGTTATAATTACACGCATCTTGTGTTTGCCTCTCTAGCAGCATAAACTGACAAATTACTATTTTGGTTAAAGTTTGTTTATAAACTGGGTGGGAGGTTAGCTGCCTGGAAAATTCTTCCATTTTATGTCAGTTTAGTTGTTTGTGAGGTATGATGTTGCATCACCATGCCCTGCTTCAGAAGCATGATGATTTTAACACTCTTTCGAGTTTGAAAATAAGTGAAACCCTCACCCTAACTTATACTGACAATAATGGGAACAAAAGTCAGTTAGCATACTATATGAACTTGATATATCCATAGCTGATTTATTTTTTATGTAAATCCAGTTTCATCCACTCTTTAAAAACATCTATTCTAGCTATGGTGACAGGGGGCTGGAGCCTATCACAGGCAGTTCAGAATGCAAGGCTGGGGTACTCCCTGGGCAGGATGCCAGTCTGTCACTGGGTACATACACACCCGCATACACTATGGGCAATTTCAGATGCCAAATAGCTGAACTGTAAGTCTCTAGGCTGTAGGAGGAAGTCAGAGCACCTAACACAGGAAGAATATGCAAGCTCACAGTTATTATTTAAAAAAGTACAATACCACAGAATGTAAACTCATATTTGTATTATATTCATAAATGAAAAGACTGATATATCTTTATTTCTTAATTAATAATTTGACTGTTAAGCCTGAATCACGGCCAGACTGAGACGTTTGTTTAGGCTGGGAATGCTATCTCTAAGCCAGGCCGCCACAGACAAATTTGTTGTGCACACATGCACTCACAGACCCACAAGCACCAACACACAATCTTACACCTCAATGAAAATGACTTCTAATTTGTGAGGGGTGGGGTATTAAACAATTTTGGTTCAAAATGGGACACAGATTTTTATTTCTAAATACGGGACAATCCCATAATATATATGGCATCAAACAAACGAATAAACTAATACAATAAGAGTTGTGGTCAAATTAAGGTGAAAATAAATAAAGTAAATTAACTAGTGCTATTCGAACCCTTTCCATTGCTGCTTGTGTCCACATCACATATGAAAAGTGGGCAGAAAGCCTGAATTTCATCATTTCTGCTCATGGAAATTAACATGTGTTGTTTGGACCACTCTGAATTGTTAGAAGTTTTTTGTTTATGCATTTTTAATGAGAGCATCAACTGGAAATAATATTACCTGGGTGCTGAGTGCAATCTTTAATGCAAGTAGCAAAGCATTCCTCATGGGTCAAGGCCTGCATTTGGGCAACACTGCATGCACATTTCGCACTACCTCTACAGGATGTTGCTCGACCTATGTTCCAAGGAATCCATCATAAGTAGAAAATATCTTAAGTTGAATAAGAATATGACATAATAAAAAAAGCAAATAAGTACTGCCACTGAATAGGAAGGCATAAATAAATGAATACCGGTTTATTTGTTTAAGTAGAAATAAACACCACACAATATGATGTTAAACACTGTATGATCACTACAGAGACTGTAAGCATGACAGAACTTCCAATGGCCAGTCTGGGCCCAGCATGAATAGCATGATTGTGGTATAGTGCTATTGCTGCAGAGTCCATCTTAAATGTAGTCTATAATAGCCTGATGGTTTGATATATAACTCTTTTGTGAACAGAATCCAAAGAATGATGATCATTTAATTTACAGCTCTTTTTTTCTTTGTACATGAATTATAAAGTAAAACACTCAATGAGAAATCACATTGTATACTAAATAAATGATTTTAGTGAAGGAGGGAAAGCGAATGATCAGAGTTGCATCTGCAGCTTCATTCTGGCCTGGGGCAGATGCCCGATGATCAGGATTAGACCTTCTACCCTGTGCTCCATGCTGAGCGTGAATAATCTAAAATTGCTTTGCTGTGCTATGGATATGCTTCACCATGTCCAAGCCAAACAGGCATCAGAAAGTAATGCTTAAACTACAGTGGCAGTTAAATGGTGGGATATTATAAATGCTGAGATAATGACATAGTATTGTGCATGTTTCTTAACACATAAAAATGGGACTGGATAGGTTCAGCAAGCCAAAGCAAAAATTACTGGGCATTTTTCAGTGATTACCAAAGAAGGGAGGCGTGAATGCTGACATGCTCCCAGATGCAGGCGAGATCTTGAATTTATTAGACGTTTTTCTGAAAGAAACCCATTCTTCTTCAAAACGAATTTTCTGAATTGATCTTTGGTTTATTGTATGTGTGAGTGTGATGGAGGGTTGGTTGGATCAACTAGATTCTCCCAAAAAAGTAGATTTTACAGTTTGTTTATATGTGGTCTTAAGTAACCCTATGTCCACTAAAATGTTGACTTAATATACACAATTAAATCCATGAAATCAGCGAATGGGTTATGTTTTACCAAGTAAAGCATTGCTGAAAAACTCTGGCCGGATTTTCACAGAGGCGGGATTGGGAATTCAGTGGAAGAACGCGTTTGCCAATGCAAGAAAACAGCAATGAAATTCCAAACTGACTCTAAAGAAGCAGTGGGGATGATCTCAAAATATGCAAATGTTACAGCCCTGGGAAAATGAGGGGAAACAATGTTTTCGTGAATTTCACATTTTTCTTTAAGTCCTGTGGGCATGAAATTACTTTGTCATGTCTGTCTCAGCTGAGTGAAAACATGGAAAATAATAGTACAAGGAGCCCCCTGGCCCCGCCCTGCTGCCCCACAGAGCTGTCACAGAGCATCCTTCTCGAGTGAACTTAGCACGGCACTTCACAGCTTCCCTCTGGTTCGTTTGCGATTATTTTGGCAGAGAGGGGCTGGGAAAGGATCGAGCTGGCAGCAGACTTCATGTCAATGACATCTGCTATCCAGCGTCTCTGGGTCCAAATGTTTCTCATAATTACCAGTCGCCCTTTTTCTGTTCCTCTCAAAAACATTAGAATCTACTCCTGCTAATGAACACTCCCATCGGGTTTCAAAGCTGATCATTTCACTGTCTTTCACTGTCATTTCACCGTATCTAACTTCTAACACTTTACCTAACATTAAAATATGAAGTCTTCTCAGTGATATTCATAGTACCTAGTTAATTATAGCTACATGGTGCAGTCACATGGCATAGGAGTGCGATCATTTCTTTAACGTTTTTTATTAAACCTGTGTTGAGCCGGTAATGAGTTACATAATGGGATGAATTGCGCTGATGTAAGTGTAGATATGTAATACATGTATAATGTTGGGTGGCACACAATAGATGATAATTTTGTATTGGCTTTTGAGACAGTGGAACAATGAACAAGATTATTATTGAACGTTTCTATCAGAAAAGTGACAAAACACATCAGGTTTTACCTTGTTCGCAAACTTGGACCATACAATGGTTTTTCTTTATGATAACGACATATTTTAAAGTGGAAATCTACAGTGTTCTCAGTTAAAGAGAACCCCAGATGAGCTGAGAGAAAGTTCAGTCCAGTTCTATATGACTGTCTTCCTTCTCTGGTCTGTGTGAAATTATTAAAATTGACTCGTCTTAACTCTGCCATAGTCAGACATATGAAATGGTAGTAGCATGGCGAGACATCAAATTCCATGAGGCCAAAGCAGAAATCCTCATATGAGTCAGTAAGCTTACCAAGATGGCAGCCATCCTTCAGGGGACCTGCCTTTGCAGTCATTTGAAAAATTGAACCAAGAGAATGTGTAGCCAGAACACAAAAGGAAACATTTATAGATCAGAGAAATGGAGTGCAACAGAGAGAGAGGGTGCATTTATAGACAGGAGGAATGGAGTACAACAGAGAGAGAGAGGATGCATTTATAGACAGGAGGAATGGAGTACAACAGAAAGAGAGAGGATGCATTTATAGATATGAGGAATGGAGTACAACAGAGAGAGAGAGGGTGCATTTATAGACAGGAGGAATGGAGTACAACAGAGAGAGAGAGGGTGCATTTATAGACAGGAGGAATGGAGTACAACAGAGAGAGAGGGGATGCATTTATAGATATGAGGAATGGAGTACAACAGAGAGAGAGGATGCATTTATTGATAGAAGGAATGGAGTACAAAACACTAAGAGAGGATGCATTTATAGATAATAAGAATGGAGTATAACACACAAAGAGAGGTTGCATTTATAGATAGAAGGAATGGAGTACAAAACACTGAGAGAGGATGCATTTTTAGATAATAAGAATGGAGTATAACACACAAAGAGAGGTTGCATTTATAGATAGGAGAAATGGAGTACAACAGAGAGAGGTTGCATTTATTGATAGGAGGAATGGAGTACAACAGATAGAGAGAGAGATTTCATTTATAGATAGGAGGAATGGAGTAAAAACACAGAGAGAGGATGCATTTATAAATAACAGGAAACTAGTGTAACACACAAAGAGACGTTGCTTTTATAGACAGGAGGAATGGAATACAACACAGAGGAAGAGGATGCATTTATAGATAGGAGGAATGGAATACGACACAGAGAAAGAGGATGCATGTATTGATAATGGGACTTATGGAATGAGCAGAATAGGAAATCGTGAAAAACTGGGAAGAAATGGAATAAATGAGGAAGGTGAAAGCGAATGTGTAGTAGTTAGTTTGCTTTAATCCGTGCTTATTCTGCTGTCCTGCCTGCTCATTCTTTCCCACTGACATCATGCAGGCTGTTTCAAATCTGCAGTGACCAGTTAACCCTCTGAGGCTTTGAAATGCAGTTGTGTTCGCAAAGTGAAATCAGATGGTCTTTTTCGTTCCATTTTAGCCTTACATGCTGTTTGCCCTCCAGATGGTTTTTTTTTTTTGGAGTCAGCAGTATTTTTTAATGGCAAAAAGCAACTTTGATACAAAGAGTGGCAGGGCGACTTTCTCTGTGGGCCAGTCGATTACAGCAGGAGAGTCAGAAAGTCTGACTGCATAGAAAGTCGACCCTGTTCAGTCAGACGTGAGCAGTGCTGCAGGTCGTGCAATAAAAGCTCTCTTGCTGAGGGATGAATGAACACTTATTTAAAAACAAATGTCCTGGCTGACATATAAGTCATATTTACATGTTCTGTAAACATGTTCTGCTAGGGGACTGTATGGTGCAATTACTGTGTCAATGAACTTTCTTGGATATATTCTGAATATTAAATAATAATACTTAATATTAATGTCTTATCCAAATCCTGACCAACAAAATGGATAGAAGATTTTTTTAGGTAAAGAGTAATATTTCTACACTACAACCACGTTAAAATGTTACATTTTCTGGCCTAAATGAATTGTTTTTTCTCTCTTACATTCCAAAGGTGTACAAGATAACAGGGGTTGTTAACCTAGTGGGATATGATAAAACAGAATACTCATTGACAAGATGTAACTAACCAAAGGGTAAAATAGCAACTTATAATAGCTGGATATCATTTTTTTCCTGTTCTCTGATATACATAATACATAAAGTGGAACATGGAGTACTATGAGGTCATTTGGTCCACAAGTTCCTCATCGTCTGATGTCTTGACATTTAGCAAACACGTGTGAGGAGATACATTTGGAATTAAGCTACCCACAGCTGTGCTTTTTACACAGCGAAGGTAAGCCCTGTAATGAGCATGAGGCTAGCCAGTGAGGATGCTGGTGGCAGACCACCTGTCATCAATTCTGTTGATGAGGCCCCTGTGTTCTCCTGCATAAACATTGTAGATCTTTTACACAGTCAATTTCTATGCAGCAGTGTTTGGGGGGGGGGGGGGAGCGAGTCTGATGAGACGCCAATGTCCTCCGGTGGCCGCAGGGGGAGTTGCACAAAGAATTTCTGAGCAGGAACAACTGGTCCGAAGAAAGACCCCGAGACGCATCTGTGATTTTGCAGTCGTCTTTGGAATTAAGTATTCCTACATAAAAATATGGTCTGTCAGCAGAGATTCGGCTACAACTGTTTCATAAAGGAAGGACATACACAGTTCCATTAAGCACAGAATACATATCGATGCTAAAATGATCACATTTGCCACACTGATAAGATGCTATTCAAGTGAAAAATGTGCCACTCAAATGATACGAGTATTAATTATATAAAAAAGAATGTGTCTTAAATATTTACACACTATTTATACTGATATTTTTACAAAAACAATTCAGAAAAATGCTTCGCCAAATATTCAATGCATCAATAAACTTAATTCTATTTCCTTCATAACATGGAGAGTAGGCAGCCTTGTGGAGAAACGTGGTTTCAGTGCTATTAAATTCTCTATTAAATCTTTTAATCCTCTTACATAGGCTTTCTGCATTTTAGTATGCGCTTTCACAGTTAAAATTAATTTTCATGATCTGTACAGATCATTTGTTATTTCATGAATGCTTTCATGAATTTAGATTAGCCTGTACACAATTTTTTACTTACCAGTTGGTATCTGTTTTTCTTTGCATGAACCTGTGTCTTTAAGGCTTCTAAGATAAAAATGACATTATGTTGCATCCCGTACCATTTGGATAAAAAATAAATAAATAAATATTTATTGTGATTATATTTTACATGGTATCTGAATCATCAACCATCAACAGTTAGAAGAAAATAAGGCATAGCTACAGTCATTTTAATCATAATTACATGTATTTCATTTTGCAGACAATTCTGTCCAAAGTGACGTATGAATAAGGCAATAGCACATTACCACATTTGTTAGAAAGGTCACAATAACATCTTATGAGATCAACCACTGGGAAATCACAGCTTTGTGACTAAATGACCCTTCTCGAAAGTTATCAGTGTACAATACCTGCGAGGACCCGTCTCATCAGGAAGAGTTTCACAAAATACAGACTCCAGGATATAAAATTCTACCTGAGACTTAATGATAACTGTATTATACCAATAAGAGTTACATTACAAGGTCTTAAAATTGTCAAATAACAATGACAGTTGACTTTGAGAGTCTACTGTGCTACTGTAATACTTTTGAGCTTGTGATTTGCTTTTTTTTTGTTGAATGACCCCCCACACACACCAGGGCACAATGGATTGTACTGTGACCTTGCCCCCCCGGAAGTGGAAGCCTGTAGCCCTGCATGTGGACCCTCCATGCTCTCCCCCTGCTTCTGTTTATTTATTCTGGGAACCTCCAGCCTCCCCCCACAGACCAAGGACATCTGCATCCATGTACTAGGTATTTAGTCCACCATGCTAAGAACTTCTTGAAGGCGGTCTGAAGAAAAGGAGCATTCTTCTTTTATTACTCTCAGTTTTACCACAAGCTGTCATGATTACATTGATTTAAATCTGTATCAAAGATCCCATAAAGATTTTTAATTCGTCATGACCACTAGTAACTGCTTCATTCAGAGTGAAGTAAATCTCTTGTGATGTAAGATGTGTTTAATTTTTTTGTGTGTGTGTGAACTGGTTGTAGTTCCATTTGGTCTGTCTGCAGATCTTCCAGCAGTGAATAGTGTTTCATTGGTTAATTTTTACGAGAAGCCTCTCTCCATGGCATAAAGTCTGGCTTATGGTATGAGGAATGACATCACCATGGAGTTAGTGGGATCCCGGATTAATGACCAGTAATTTTGGTTGTCAATTGCTGTTTATGGATGAGGTTTAATAAAAAGCTTTAAGGCCTGTGTCGTCAGAAATGTCTTGGGTGTGTCACTCTCACTGGACTGCTAGGCTTTGCTTATTGCCTGCTGATTCCTGGGTCAGTTAGAGCAGTGTTCCCCAACCTGATCCTGGAGGACCCCCAGTCGGTCCATGTTTTTGCTCTGAATAAGCAAAAATGTTTGCTGGTCCCCAATGACCAAATTAATTTCTGAAAGCATATATATATGTGTGATTGCGCTGGCTGAAAGCCAAACCCATACTACGTGCAGAGGGAAACGGGTGTTTTTTTTACATTACTGATTCACAGCCAGTGAGGTTTAATTCTTGTCTCCATAAATTGTGCATTGCAGTGTGATATTAATGGTCTCATGGGGAATTGTGACCAGAGGATTATAGTGTTTGGCTCTTAACCAAGAAACTGTTTATCATAAATATAGGCCGGACGGCATGGTGGCACAGCGGGTCTTACTCTTTGCTCACACCTCCAGGGTTGGGATTTGGAACCAAGCTCCGTTTTGTGTTTGTCTGCAATGCTTCTTCTGGGTATTGCAGTTTATTCCCGCAGTCTAAGGTTATTTGCTTCAGCTCAGTGGCATCTCTAAAGTGCTCATGGTCTGTGAGTGTGCGTGTGTTTGCACCACAGACTCCTGTCCTGTGCTGCCTGGGGTAGGCTCCCGGCCACCCTGACCACAGTAAGTAAGGAGACCCACGGATGATCAAGCTATTTGGTCACATTTAAGGCATTGTTACCAGCAACATGAAGATCTGTCAGGATTCTCCAGGGATCTAGACACAGATCCCCCTTTATAGAAGCTGGTCTCCAATGTGGATGATGGTCAAATGAAGAAAAATCTCATGATACACTCAGTGCTAAATTTTACAGTGTCTTTTTTCCCAACACAGGGAAATCCCATTTCCTAAAATACCATCTTATCTTCTCAGACTCCAGCAGGCCCAGATGAGCTGCTGCTTCGTTCCCCAAGCCAGTGACTCCAAGCAGCCTTTCTGCTTTAGGAAACCAGGGGAGGAGGGTGCTGCTACATTCCTGAATTCAATATGATTTTGTTGTTTAGTTCACACTGGAATATTTGTCCTAACACAATGATTTGCGGCTGCCCTATTCAACTGTAATACTAGGGATCTTATTTATAACCTTCATGAAAATTTGTGACTATTTACATTAGATGGAGGTGCTCTTTTCCTGCTGACATGATTAGTGCGATTAGTTCATTGAGGGGGTGCCCATCTAAAGAAGGGATAATGAAGAAAATAATTCCTGAGGCCTTTCTCCCTATCACTCACTTTCATATTTAATTCATATTTTATATAGCTTTCCCAGCACTTTATAGATTCACATTAATATTGAATTTTTTTTATTGGGTGGTCATTTAAAAGATAACATTTTAGTCTGGAAGCTGTGCAGTGGTAGGTGTTTCGTCTAAAATTTAGCGTGTGCTGAACCCACTCACCCTGCAAAGCCTGTAAATTATGTGAATACTCGAATACACATTTAGGTTGCATTTTCTTTCCCCAAGAAGGGAGCCAATAAGCTTACCCACAGCTGAAAGCAGCCGTCATTTCATATGCTAAGCATAACAAATTGTCAAATATGAGTCACAGACACGCACCACCTGTGATTTACAGTAGACGTAAGTTTGGAAGTACACTGTTTACTTTTACTTTTCAGCTGTCGGAATAAATGTAGCATCTACACTCTCAGAAGTGTGGACACACTGGGGTACCAAGCAGAGGTCAGCTCTCTGTTCATTTTGGCCAGAATCAGACCTAAAGGTTATTCTCATGTTTAATGTCAGTATACACTCTGAAATGGGCTACAGACCAATAACCTGACAGCGTATGAATTTATCATTTGCTGGGACACAAAGTCTTCCTGCGGCATGGGAGGCTGTCGCTTCTAATAAGGACTGCTCACTTACTGCCCTACCTCCAAAGTCCAATGGTACACATCTCATTATTTATCAGCTTGTAAGCCATCTAAACACTGATTCCTTCATTATTTCAGTAAAACTGACCCATTTGGTAAGTTATTTACTATATACCATTAATTCTTTGGTGTTTTGTTTGGTAAATGTTTGGTGTTCATAGGAGATAAAGACTGGCATTGAGCAGCAATGACTGGCACAGCAATATTGTACTTTGCAATATTACAGAGTCATCCCAAGATAAAGTACACCAAGTGAGCTTGACTTCAGTCTCCAGTATTATAATACATTAGGAAATTAACACTGCATTTTCAGCATTTCCCAGTCACTGTTTGTGGGAAATACTAAGGATGGCCACCAGGGGGCAGCAGAAGAAACACACGGAGTCTTCCAGTAGATTTACGACCCATCAAGAACATGCCACGTTATCAGGAGTGACCACATTTCCATTGGTCCCACCTGTACCTTGTTATGTTTCCTACATAACCATAACTCCCTTTGTTCCTTATCCTGTGATTCTGCTTTGATTGATGTGAGTAGGTTTTCGATTAATTTTTGGGCTGCTCTTTGATAGACTTTATTCTCAGTTACACCTCTTACGGTGTATTTTAAGTCTCCGGTAGCGTTTTACATCCTGTAGTCTGTATTTGTCTTTTGGCTGCCTTGGCATCTATGCTCATCTATGACCATCTGCTAGCTTACAGCAGATCCCTGGGTTTGAGTAACAGTTTTACGTGACGAATTTAATACCAGATATATCCAATTACTGTAATATTATTAAAGTATAGCTTCTATTTCTGAGGTTTGGACTGAGCAGTACTGTATGTTAAAGTATATTTGTGAAAGACATTAGTGTGGGAATGTTACTGTGCATCTTTCATGCAGTTTGCGGAAACGCGGAGATCCATTGAGCTGTGACACTAACAGAGTCTTACGGCTGTGGGCTCCCGAGGATGCTGCTCTGAGGCCTCTGCCTGGCGTGGCACAGGCAGCAGGAATCTGTGACCCGTCTCCACTGAGGACAGATGGTGAGTGTTCCCCAAGAATCACCCTAGGCTTCTCTGATGAACTGCAGCGATGCATGAAGAATGTGGCACCTGGTCAGCCCATATCTGCCCGTCCCTGATGCCGCCACTGAGCAGGAGGGACCAAGGAGCACAGAGCCTGGCCCTGCAGCCATTCTGCCTCCCCTCCATCATGCCCCAAATATAGAACCGTGCCATGGAAGCCATTCTCTCTTAATATCACCTTTGTTCTGGGAGCAACAAAGCTCGGATATAAAGAGTGCACACACCCCTGTCAAAATGCCTGGTTTTAGTGATAAAAAATGTAAAAAAAAAAAAGAACGAGACTACAATAAATCATTTCAAAATGTTTTCCACCTTTAATTTGGAAAATATATGTACAAAGTACAATAAGCCGGTTGCATAAGTGTGCACACCTTTAAAGTAATACTTAGTTGAAGCACCTCGTTTAACCTCCTTGGGTGCACACCTGCCGTCGCCTACAGTATTAGTAGGGTTTTCAGCAAGAGCCGTGGTCCACAGAGAGCTAACGGAGTATCAGTGGGAGCTCATTGTTGAAAGGTGTCAGTCAGGGGAAGGATACAAATACATTATACATAGATGTAAGTCATATAGTGTCACGCTTTCTGCGGGATGAACGACCCATGATGCAGGCTGCGGGTTGAAACCCCTCACAGGGGTGTTTTATTTCCAAAATGGGAAAACAACGGGACGAAACAGGAAGCAGACCACACGCAACATTAACGACAACCGACAGGGGAAACAGGACTCAGACCAACTAATGAAGGGCAGGACATCAGGGAGAAACACAATGCAGGTGTGCGGGGCTAACAAGGGGATAGAGACGGAGGGGAAAGCTAAACAGGACTCAGGCGTGGGTGATTAGGCGTGACACATAGCAGGCGTGGGTGATTAGGCGTGACACATAGCAGGCGTGGGTGATTAGGCGTGACACATAGCAGGCGTGGGTGATTAGGCCACGCCTGAGGGAAACCCTGGGGAGAAGGCAGGACGGGCGGGGCTGAGCGTGACACATAGCACATTTCATATATGTTTTGTTCAGGTTTATGTGCAAAGGGGCTGATAATATTATTACACTTAATACAAACGTTTATTTAGCTGAGATGTTTGAAATGTTTTTTTTAATGGACTGAAAGTGTCATGGCCCACATAAAATGATTTAAAATAATAGAATTTAAGTGTGAAACATCTAACACTTTTGATGGTGAATGGATGCACACTAAGCTTCATGCAGGCACAATGGCAGGTCTGCGGCCTGTCAGGGGTTCATGGTACGCCAGGACACGGACCTCTGGCTGTGAGCTAGACAGGTCTGGATCAAAGCAAGGTCAACTGAGCAGTTAACTGGAGAAGATAAACCAAGGCATACTCCAAACCACCCAACCACTAAGAATGGCTCACCTGAATAGGTGAACATGACCAAACCCAAGACTGACCCAAGACTAATTAAGCATAAATGGGTTAATAGGTTGTGAAATGACCATGTCTGCAGAAGTAACTGGCATAATCAAAAACCAGATGTGTTTTCAAAATCCTACAGAACATTCCAATGTAAGAGACAATTTCTCCAACAGAGTGCTCCATTATAAATCCCACTAATGTGGCCAAAATTAAGATGGTGAGCGTGCAACGTGACTGTGCAAAATGCATCTGGCTCCATGCTTGAGCGAGAGCTCACTCTTGAGGGTCCTCGATCAGTCTATTTATTCCTTGCACAGTGAATGGCTTGATGATATAGTGACTTGGCTGCTTAGTTCAAGTACATTACTGATAATTAGGTTACACTTCACGCTGTGTTTCATTCATTATATTCTCGGCACATCGCGGGCGATCTTCCCCGTCCTTCTCGGGGGATGGGGCCGGTAGCCGCCCAGGTCTGACGCCTTCAAACAGGATTAGCAATATGTGTGTGTGGTCGTGTTTTTTGGGGCCAGGTTTCCATCCCCCTCTCACTGACATATCACGCATTTCACAATGCAGGCCCTCATATCTCTCTCTCATTCACTCTCAGCCCCCTCGAGGTGAAAAAGGCACGTCAGGCTTTTCACTCTGTCAGAGGCTGATTTTAGCCCAAAACGCCCTGCGCTTCTCATCGCTTCCAATCGTTACCGTTGTTCATATTCTGGGTTGCTCTTGACAGTGTTTAAGAAATATGTATTTCCACAGGAACTGAGCAAGATCAAATTGCATCTTTGGTCAGGCCTGTCATATTCCAGTCTTGTGTAATAAAGGAAGAAGCATTGATACCATGTATCCATGTACCCTCGTCACCCTAAGACGCTTAGCGGGACGAGCAGTCAGACGCCGCAGGACCCTGCGCCTGCATCATTTTTCGGGGAGAGGTGTCAGCAGTGTTACATTTTACAAATCTACATGGTGATTGTTATAGAGATGGCCTGGTTACTCTGCCCAGAAGGGGTCTCGGTCGAATAAACAGTGAGTGGTGATGGCACAGTGACTCCAGATCCTGAACATGCCAGTGCTTTGATGGGAACAATGTCAACCCCCCCCACCTGCCTATTTAATTAACCTCCATATACCATATGCTGGCCTGAAGCAATAAGGCAGAATAGCACTCCTGAAATGAGTTAAATATATAACGCAGGTGTATGTTTTGATATGAGTGACAAAATCCCTGGCAGTGACCTATCAAGCGTGTCCATATGTCACCTTCTGTCGGGAGGGTGGTAGAGCTTAAGGCAAAGCCCACCTCATCCACAGCATTACAGATCCAAAGAAAGGATTTACTGTCGAAGCTGTGATTAGGTGGAATTTCTTTAGCACTAGGGCGAGAGTGCTGCCATTAAGCAGTTCAGACTGCCCATGGCCAGGATGGGGAGAGAGAATTTTGATGACCAGGTGTGAACAATGAAGCAGTGTGGTGGACCTATGATCAGATGAGATGAATCATCAATGAGGAGCCAGTTCAGTCATTATCTCTGATTCCAAGTGAGCAGTCAGAGGTGAGACGGGTTGTGGTGAGACACGTTCCTGGTGGAGAAGCACGCGGCCGCCAGAGGAGAGGGTTATTCATCTCTGTAGCCCACCGCTCTTTTCCTCCCCCCACAGTGGCAGCTGCTTGAGATTCCGCGTGTGTGTGCGTGACAGTGTGAGCATGTGGCCCGTGAGCTAGCTGGATGCACGGGAGAACCCCTCTCCCGTAAGGAACGGGCAGGAGTGGAGTCTGTAACGCCAGTTTGTCCAGCCGCCGCCGAGGACTCCGTACCGCCACCGCGTCTAGTCACCGCGGACTCCGTACCACCACCGCGTCCAGCCGCCACAGCTGCTACTGCTGCCTCCATGACTCCACACATCTGGCCAACCTCTGGGCTAGGATTATATTACATGCTAGCAACAACACTCCTTGCCTGCCAGGGTAGGTACTAAT
>JAODKN010000041.1:18122758-18137853 GCA_026774425.1 Petrocephalus zakoni | reverse complement strand
CTAGCCTTTCCTAGTGTAGGCAGCCCTCTCTGCTAAAGTTCCTAGCCTTTCCTAGTGTAGGCAGCCCTCTCTGCTAAAGTTCCTAGCCTTTCCTAGTGTAGGCAGCCCTCTCTGCTAAGGTTCTCTAGTTTCCAGTGCTATGTATCTGTAACTTATTTCTCGTAATGCTCATTGTCCTGCTCCTCGGCTGATTGGTTAGTTTTTGGGATAGTCCACACCTGCTCTTTGATAGTCCTCGTTGTCTCTGTATTTAAGTGTCTGCCTTTGTTCATTTCCCGAATCAGCCATTGTCCATATTACTGTGTTTTATCTGTGGTTATCTCCCAGTTCTGCTCCTTGTGCTGTTCCCTAGCTGTAGTTTCAGTGTTTGTTTTCTTTGTAATTCATTTAGGTAATTTCTTGTATTACCTGTTTTGGTTTTGACCCATCATGGTGCCTTTATCTTCTGGTTTCCCCTCTGTGTTCTGTGTGACTCAGACCCTCTCCTCTCCTCTCTCTCACTTCTCTTGCTTGTGCCATGCTCTGCCATAGCCGATTCACAATCTGCATACGAATTCATAAAAATAATGCACTTATCTTAATCTTTTTTTGTGAATTTGAAACAACCTTTAGTACAAAGTACAAAACCTTTGATTCCTTCCTCTCTGTGTGTTAAATAAATGCGGCATCTCTGCTTTCTACTATAAGTTTAAGTGTGATGCATTAAAAGATGCATAGATACAGTAGTAAGACTAAATGGTTAATAATTACATTTTCTGTCGGTTATAGTCAGCTCCATGCCCAATCATGTCACTGCTGCAAACCAATCAGCCTGTACATTGAAGAAGACCCGCCCACTGCTTTGCTGGTGTGTTTATGAAGGTTCAGATAAAAACAGGACTTTCCTGCCTACTAAGCACACATATTGGAGGCCAGTGACATTTCTGTGCTGTTTGCAGTAGTATTACAGTACTGCAATAGTACTGCAGTAAGATATGTTCAATCCTTAGAGCATATAAACTATTATATCCCTTTAAACACTGACAAATAGCATATTTATCTGTAAAAGAATGTATTCTTTTTTGAAATACATCCCATACCAGGTGGTTTATCATGAGGTTAAATGATACAATGAAAATTTTAAATGGTGTTGTACTGAACTTATTACTGAAATTGTAATTTTAATGGTTTATCTTCTCTATTGATGTACATTTAGTGGCAAAATTGAGGTTAAATTATGCAAGATACAGTAGCAAGTTCCCCTTTCAAATCCTGAGTCCTATGGCAATATGAAAAGTAACTATTGTAGCACCTGCTGCTTTTGCTATACTGCAGGTACGTGCACACATGCAGTCCTCCGGGAGGGCATTAATGGGGGGTGCCAGGGCCTATATCGCACGTATGTGCACACATGCAGTCCTCCGGGAGGGCATTAATGGGGGGTGCCAGGGCCTATGGTGTATGCCAAGGATTCGCCTTGGGGCTCAGGCCAGGCCACATTCCAGATTCCAAGTAGTCTGCAGCTCTGCCATCTGGCTGAGGTTAAAGCACATCATCTGGTTCACATTTCCCAAGATCGTCAACTTCTTTGAAACAAACTGACGGAGGAAGCCCCCCACCCCAACTACGTGGCTGATGCAGCCAAACATGTCTGCTTCCAATGACCGCACTCGCAGGTGGTACGTTAGAGAGCGAAAATGAGCAGCAACAAGCTAGGAAATGGTGCACACTGGTTCCACTAATGCTTTCGTGATTCCATTTATCTGATGACGTGCTGATGCGTTCCCTTCACGGTGACTCATGTCACGGTACTTCCTATTCTCATCGTTGTCTTCTGCGGTGAGGCAGTGTGGCTTAGGCTCCTGGTCAGACATTTTCCATGCCGATTTGTGTCTGAAATTCTTCTACTCAGTGTCAATGAAGACATTCAAGTTTTTTTTCTTCTTCACAGTACATTCACAGAAGAGTCCTCTTCCCAGTTTGCTAGACATCTGATCCGTCTCCGTAGCAAATCTACAAAAAAATATGGCTAGAGAGGACCAGAGGCCAGTGCTCGCTACTCAGAACCTCATTTTATAATAATCTGTGACTGCAATCGAAAAAGTACAAATGGCAGAAGTCTTGTATTTTGTTTGGTTACTTATTGTTAAGGTTAGGGCTGGGCAGGAGTTAAGGTTTGTCATTGCTGGTACTAGGGTTTTTTCCATAGAAATGAATGGGCGGTCCCCACAAAGATGTGAGTATAAACAGCAATAAGGTTACAGATTGCTGTGTACATTTAACTGCGGGTTCCGTGTGGCTCAGCGGGTTAAGACTCTGTGCCTGTGATCAGCAGGTTGTCCCAGATCCCTCGGCCAGCAGACTGGTTTCATCACTGGGCCCTTGAGCAAAGCCATTACCTCCCATTGTCTCGGGGACAAGCTGACCCTACTTTCTCAGATGTACATTGCTTTGGATAAAAACGTCTGCTAAATACATGAAATGCTCTCATTAACTAGACACAAAGTGTACAGTGTCAAACACTGTGTACAGCTTTTGTTATACTTGTGAGGACCAAAAGGCCTCACAATATAGCAAATCCTGAAAAAAAAATGATGAATAGTGAGGTCCACGGCTGGACCTCACCACTGCAGAATTTATTTTATAAATATCTGTGAATGCAATCAAAAAAGTAAAAGAGCCAAAAGTCTTGTATTTTGTCTGGTTACCTATGGTGAAGGTTAGGGCTGGGTAGGAGTTAAGGGTGTCATGACTGGGATTAAAGTTTTTCACATAGAAATGAATGGGTGGTCCTCACTAGGATACAAACGTACGTGTGTGTGTGTGTGTGCGTGTGTAAGCTAGTGATGGAGAGGTTGTGTGTGTGTGAATAAGAGAGATTACAGTAATAATCCAAACATTCAGTCGACAGATGGCATACTCATTTCATTGAGGATTCAAGGCAGATGGAGACAAGGGAACTAAAAATATCGAGGCATATTTTCACATAGCTACTCTGGAAGGCATTGAGCAATCTAATTTTAGAATTATTTTCGTCTTTAGTGCTTTTTATTGGCCTAATGCAGCTCTGAGGTATCTGATGAGAGCCTTTTGGTTGCCCACGGCTACACTGAACACACAGCCAGGTAAGGAGAGCAGCGGGAATCACAGCCTCCATGTGGCATTAGCTTGGTTTGTATGTGGAGGGTAGCGACTGGAGCCGGCATGTGGCTGAGCTGGATTCCATGCCCTCTTTCTGTCAGGGGTTCTGTGGGACATGCCTCACATGCATCCATGGGGGATTGTCTTAAACACGGAACATCTTCACTTCCATCAGCGTACTCAAGGTGTGTTCTGCAATGTCATTTTTAAGTTCCTTGCGGGGTGTGCAGTACGTGCGTGTTTCTGTGAGCATATGCCTGTGAGGCATAGCGATGCGAGTGAGGCAGGTTAGATTAATTATTAAATAGATTTAGTGAACAAAAGGCATTTTGTTGCTTGTATGTTTTGTGTTAATGGCATTTTTCCTTTCAAATGCAGGCAATGCTAATCTTAGAAAAGCCACACCTTCAGTGTCCTCAGAGCCCCAAAGTCCTTTTCAGAATCTGACCAGTGTATAAAGAAATATATACACTATAGAGATATAGAGATATTGATGAGCACTTAACATAACTTATGTGTCTAGAGGCAATATATATACATACACACAGCTCTGGAAAAATTAAAGACACCATTCTATATTTTATAAAATCTGCACTCCTGGTTCTACTGGCAGAAGGCTACACTGTGTGGCAGGCTGTATCCAGGCTCAAAGTTTCTCAGAGATCAGTACACAAGAACAGAGTGAAGCAGGAGAAACTGGTAATGAACAGAAACCAGTCAGGTAGAGGGGGGAAGTGACTTTCTAATGCCAGAGATGGCCGTAAACTTGTCCAGCAGTGCCTCATGTATCGGAGGATGACATCAAGGGACCTTCATAAGGAATGGGAAACATTAAGTGGTGTGACATGCACAGCTAGGACAGTTAGTATCAGGCTCCTAGAAGCAGGACTGAAGTTCCATAAAGCAGGGAAGAAGCACTTCTTTAAAGAGAAACAGAGAAGAACCGACTGCAGTTTGAAAGAAAAAAATGTATATTTTACACCAATGCATAACGATAAATTGAGAAATGAGTGAAACAAAAAATTGTGCTGTGGTCTCTTAATTTTTTCTGGAGCAGTATATATTTCTGGAGATGGTAGCACGCTGGTTAGTGAAATTCAGAAGTCTCTAGCTTTGAGTGTCAAGAGGGTTTTTATGTTGTATGTTGTTTGAGATGCATGAGCGAAGAACAAACTTTAAACAATGATTGGGAAAAGTGCAAAGCTTTTAGATGACAGAGAAGGTTTAGATGTTCTAAACAAGGGAATAACAATAACCCTACAGATATACTGCAATAATATAAAAGCATATAAAATCAGGAATTAGTCTCAGCGGGCTTCTAAACACTAGCTCATCTTGTGATGAGAAAGAAAGAAACTTTAATCCTCTTAATTTAGAGAATTTAGAGCTTGCTCTGTTTAATCTTGATCAGCTAATGTTACAGTGGTTCCCTTCCTTAATTGATGTGAATTTTGTATCCCCGTGTGGTGCAATCTGTGAAGTGGGTCATGCAGAGTTTGATTCTGACAGTGAATTTTACAGACTTATGTCTACCAGATGAGGCAATCCACCAGCAGGCGGGAGGGACTGAGCTGGAATTCATAGGGACAGACCTCCAGTCCATACACATTCCTCAGCTGCAAGGTTTTTGGGGCTACCATGCCACCAGAGAAGAGGAGATCACATCAGTGTGGTCTGTAGTGGCTAAGTGTGGGACTAGCAAACACTGGCACATTAAGTCCAGCTCATAGCAGGGATTTATTTCATTTGATAGCCAGCAAATTGGTTCACCAGGTCCTCTTATAATGGTCAGAAAGATTCTTTAATAAGAATATAACCCTAAATCTCAGGAGTTCATTCTGGTTCCCCATCAGTCACTGGAAACCTATAACATTTGGAAAACAACTATTCATTATTTACTTTTTAAAGATCTTAGAAATGACGGGAAAGCAGGTTGGGATAAGTGAGAGTGCTCTCATGTGAGCATCATGATCAAACAATCTCCTGGTATTTGCAAACCTCCTTGGCTCAGGAGGGGGGGGGGGGTGAGTCAGCCAGCTGGTGCTTCTCCACGGGCTGGACTGAAGTGAAAATGCTGTTTTCAGCAGAGATTTCATCACCAGGGATGACGGCCGTGAGCACGCGGCTGTCCTAACACTTACCACATCTGCCCGCTCCCACACAAGTCGACAGCTGACGATGTCATTATGCTAATGTGCTCGCTATCGGAGGGGCCGCCGCTCAAAGGATAATAAACAGCGCAAAACCTCACCACTGCCCTCCGTCCGGCTCCATCCTACATGCCATCAGCCAACAGCTGCCATGCTTAGTCTCCCTCTTCTCTTAACTCTGAATTGATCTAATTCATTTACGAGCATGACCCACTTTTAAGGTTAGAGGTAAAGAGATACAGTCAACAGCAAGACCACAGGCCAGTGAAGAAACACTTATTTTCTACAGACACAATCTCTTATACTTAGAATGACCAGTCATCATTTATATATGCAATTTGATGGATGGATGGATGGAGGGATAGATGGATGGATGGATGGATGGGTGATCTCCACAGTATAATACACATAATCTAAAAGTACTGAAACAATGACATAATCTAAGTGTTATTATTATGAAGGCTCATTTTAAGAAACATAAATAGCAAGCGTAATCATGTTATACTTTTGCATAAGGTTCAAGTTAAGCCAAGATCTCAGAGCTGAGTGTGGACTGCTGTTTTATAGGTTATCCCTAATGACTGAGTTTCAGCCACGGTGCCCATTAGACCATCCCAGCCATTTCTGAGCTACTGCAGCTTTTGCATACCACAGGCCTGCTGGAACGCCTATGTTTCCATCCAGCTGTGTACCGTTCCCACACTGGAGAACAGGAGAACATGCTGCTTATGCCTAGACAAGCCATAATTCATGGCAGGACAGATTTAAGTAGACCCTCTTGTTTTCTCCATCGAAGCCAAAAAAGACAAGTGAAGACCATAACCCTCTTTTCATTACCCCGTGTAACCATTCGGTTTTATGCTTGCAGGAGGAGGCATCCTAATGTTTGCTGAGAAATTATTAGGTTCTTTTTTACGATGCGACCTGAATCATGCGAGACTCCCGCCGGGCTCCTAAAAACATTTTTTAAGAGTCTGCAACACCCTCCAGCCCCTGGGACCGCCATAACGCCTGTCAAAAGCTTCTGTCTCTGCAGCCTTCCAGAATGTTCCACCCAGGACGTCCAATGAGGCAGTGGGGGATTTGAAACATTTATTTTTTTTTAATGAATGAGGTTGTGAAAGGCCCACTTTGCCACGCCTTGGCGAGGCTGGATGGTCGGTGTTTGTTTTCTCCTGGTTCATTTGCTGGACACCTACAGAGCATTGGAAGGAATCAGAGGTCACACATAAAACCATCCAAAAGAGAGACTACTGAAGTCCAAGTAAGGTAGTCAGGGATAGCCTCTTACATTACTCGTTACGTTCATTAATCCCCAAGTGTTTCCACTACGGATCGACAACAGTTTTTTCCCCATTTCTTTGAGTATCTGCAGCTGGATCAATACTCATGTGTACATACAACGTCCAAGCAGACTGTAAAAATGTTCAAGGTTTAAATGTTCCCTCAGTGTAATGGGAATCTCAGCACCAAACCCGATAGCTAAACTTTCAACCTTAAGGGAAAAATGTCCTTCATTGGATTGATTTTGTGGTTTGAAACGAGAATGGAGTATATTTATTGCACAGTGTATATTTTGACATTAAAATAACTGTCGGTTTCCAGGCAAAGTCCTATTTTGACAGGAAGTAATGATTGTATTTGGAATGTGACAGGAAAGGAAGAGCTTATAGCTGATGTTTCTGTCTGGGATGAACACAATAGATGGTAACTGTCTAGAGGAGGCGTTCAGCAGAAGATGGAATGGCAGTGAGTGAAGGCTGTCAGGGGAGTTTTTTTTGGCAAGCCTCCAATGATGATATCACTGTTCCATCTCGTGGAGTTCAGTGGAGTATGTCAGAGAGCATTTGCGTCCACGGATCTCTCTTTCCAATTATGCTAAAGATTTGGGCATCCATTTCAACCATGACCTTCGGTCTTCTTGTGATCTGACTACTCTATTTAAAAAAGGAATTGTGTAGTGAAAATAATTCTAATAATTAATTTCTTACTGCAGTATTTAACATGGAGATACAAAATCTAAAATTGTGTTATTAATGCTTTGTTACCATATTGCTGCCTTGAGCACCATGGCATATGGTTAAGTGATGCTTGAGTAGCACTTATCTCCTCCACTGGCCATAATCAGATCTGTGTGGTTAGTGAAAGGAGTTTCCTTTTTTGAAATCCACACTCTGTGTAGGGTAAAGATGACAGCAGTAGATAAGTCTAAACAAACAGCGGTCTTTATTGGCTCAGTCATGTTGCCCCCCCGCCCCCGACACGTGGGTAAGTCATATCTGAGCCAGCGTCACACTGCTGTTTGAATAAGTCAGCCGGACTTCAGTCACGGGGATTATTCACATTTTCCCCTACCGAAATGGAAAGGACATTTTACCAATTGCATAACTGAACAGACCAAATTAGGACGCCCATCTGATCTCTGGTAACCGTGATCCTTGCGCAATATTATCTGGCATCTTTACTGTGGATTGACGATGGTTGTCTCCTGTGTCCAAAAGATAGCTATATTTAAAGAAAAGACAGTTCAGAGGTATTCAGTGGGCATCTGGGAACTCTCATCCCATCCTCCCAGACTGACCAATTGGCTCTGAGGTGAGGAGAGCATCCGCCCACTGAGACTCTGTGACAGGGGCCGTCTTATCCAGACAGGCAGTTAATCGTGGATTCTGAGCTCAGCCTTGAAGGATAGAGTGCTCCTGGGCCACTCGGGGTTTGAGTTGAATCAGCTTCTACTGAAATGCCATGGTTTATATTCTGGGCCCATGAGGGTTCACTGTGACTGACAGCTTTTGATCTCGATTCTGCAAGATGGCTTGTCTTGATACTGACGTTCAAGTACACTAAACTTCATTTGCAGTTAAGTTCCAAATGCATGTTTATGATGGAGCATGTAATGCCGTAGAGCATGGGTGGCCAATTTTCTTCAGAATGGGCCGTTGTGTGTGCATGGGTTTTCATTGCAATTCCCTAATTAGATTACTAATTAGAGGACCGATTAGCTGAAGAGTCATCACACCTGAGTTTGAACAGCTGACCTAAAGGTTATCCCAAAAACCTGCAAACACACCAGCCCTTTGTGGATAACATCGGCCACCCCTGGCATAGAGCATAGCGCTCAGTGCATAGAGCTTAGGCTGTGTTGCAGAAACATGCATGTAGTTGCACAAATTGCTCGAGGCAATAATTGAAAGAATGACAGAAATACCATGCAAGTAAATTATCTTCGGTCAGTGTTACCTGGGAACCTACCTCTGCATTCATCTATAGTCAATGAAAGGAATGCTCTACTGTCGATTGGTGAATCTGGAAAAGTGATCTGGAAGTTACCCAGATCCTGGCACTCCTGGTTTAGGAGTCAGACATGCTGCCCCAAAAGTGGGGACGTGGCTTGTAAGAAATACAAAGGAAAACAGCACAAATAGTTTTGACAGGGAATGTTCAGCAGGGGTTACACAGGGGAGAGGGAGGGAGAAGGTAATTTGACCAAAAACAGGTGGGATCATCTGCTTCTTCTTCTTCTTTGTTCCCTTCCGCGTGATTTTCTGTGATCAAGGTGCCTCTGTCAAGTTCCTCTGCCAGTACCTTTTAATCTCCACTCTGCACACATCATAACTCAGCGAAAAGGACGCGGGCCCAAGCGGGGAGTGGCAGGCCGGATTTCCACAGCCCGGGGTGCCAAAGCCGCCGCCTGGATGTTATGTAAATCTGGGGTGACTTTGAGAGGAAGATTTACCACAGTTACTTGGGGGGGGGGGTCCCAGGCATGCCCTCAATCACAGTGTCTGTCTTCCGGGTCATTCATCACAAAGAAAAATGCATATAAGCGTTGCAGTGAGGAGAACAGATTGGCTCCTCCGTCTCTCAGCGATTATGCATGCAGGGACAGTCACACCTCACAGCCGGTAAGCCGGTCAGACCAATCCGGCACGCGTGCACAGGATACTCGGCTAAATTATGTTTGGATTCGTTCAACTCATTAATTAGCCAGCTATATTCAAAACATCGACCGTAATTCATTCCTGTAATTGCAATTTTTCAAATCAAATTAGGCTGTGTCAAATTTGGGCTAAGATTAAATATTCTATTACAAGGAAAAATGACTGGATGAAAATGGAGCTGAGGATGAATATATTACGTTCTGCTTTTTGTTGTTGTCATTTCTAAGCACTATGGCCAAATATTGTATTCAAAACACATAATCTGGACAATTAAACTTAACTGAAAGACTGTTGCACATTAAAATCCTACAAATCAAGCTGGAAAAGAGATTAAATCTAATGAGGCACTAAAGTTTTAGCATGCAGTATGTTTGCTGTAACTAACTCTATATTATTGGGAATCTACAGAGAATGAGCTGCATGACTTCCCAGATTTCCACCAAAACATCACTCTCACTTCCTTTGAGAATCTCTCTCAAAGTGTAAAACTTGGGAGCTGAAAACTTTTTCCCTTTCTTGCTGTCTATAAAAAACTTTGGTTTCTGTACTTATCAAAGTCAGCCACAGAAAAATCCTTTTCTCGTGTCGGGGGGGGGGGGGGGGAAAGGCAGGTTTACTGTCATGATTACAATTTAAAAAATGTCAAACGCCCACCTGTCCATTTTTTTTTAGCACTAGAGCTTTTCTTAATTCTGACAAGCACTCCACTCATCACTGTCAACAGAAAATGAGGACATTAGGGCAGAATGCGGGGACTCCGATATACTGACCCACCCTCTATTATAAGACGAGTGGCACTCCAGTTATTAGCAGGTCCTGTTTTTGAATCCCCGCTGTTCGTTGAGTGTGAGCCTGGCTTGGACGGTCCTTGCAGTGAGTGAGACTGAGACAGGGTTTGTCATCCATCAATGAGAAGTTTAGTAGGCCCAAGGTTATTTTGTGCTGGGTCACCTCACTAATGAAACGTAACCTCATAATTGCCATCTGGAAAACTATTTGTCCAGATTGAGAGGCTTTCAACTAGCTCCCTCTCCCTACTTTGAATTATACTCCTTTGATTCCATGGCTGATTAGTGGGGACTGCTATTAACCTCTAGAAAGACATAATAAATAGATGGAAATAGAAAAATAGTCCAAATCACATTGAACAAACTGTAGAATCTAAATAGGGCGATCTGATATGCTCTGCTCTTGGCAAGTCACACTGACTGGGGCTCTAGAAAGGCGGTGGCATTAGAGAAAATGTCTCTGTTCTGGTTTTTATCACACTGCGCAAAACAAGATTACATTGGTGTTAAAACCCTCACGCATACATTCTTATTCTTTGTGTATACCTAAGCCTTTCACATTAGTTCATGATATTTTCCTAAAATATTATAAAGCTATGTAAACTGGGAGCTATTCGACAAGAACATTCAAATTTAATTGTTGGAAAAATATATTTTTAGAAAGATAAAAAAGACCCCAGTTGCCTTCTGAGAACACAAATGAAGACTAAAAATGTGTCTGTATTATACCTGTCATGCCCAGCCCATCGGATCCTCCTGTGTGCCTCGCCCCCTCGTTCCCCTCGTGCGAATCCTCCTGTCCTCAGCTGTTTCGTGTCCGATGATCAGCGTCTCTAGTATTTAGTCTGCCCTAGTCCTGTCTCCATGGTCGAGTTTTGTCTGGATGTATGCTTGTGCACCAGCGGCTCACGCCCGTACCCGTCCTGTGTTCGCCTGTTTTCGCCCTGTATACCCCTAATAAACGCCCCTCAGAAGGGCTAAACCCGACAGCCTGCCTCATGGCTCGTAAATCCCGCTCCCAAATCCCGCTCCCGGCGTGACAATACTCCAATGGGAGGTGGGGGAGGTATTTTGTTTCCAGGTTGTCAGGCCGACACATGCATTGGGAGGTGCTCCAGGTGTTCTGTGTCCTCCACGCTGAACAGGTGAATGGCATGCGAGTGTGTGGGTGCCTTACCGCGGGCTGGCCTCCTGTGCTTCCTAATAATCCCACGTTCTGAGTCACCAGGACCCTGTGAAGGGAGAGCAAGCTTGTGGGCAGCTATAATAGTCAGGAGATGGATGGATGGATGGATGGACTGAGAATAACTGAGAATAAGTAAGGCCTTTGAGAGACAACTGTCGGTATATTGTCACATATAACACATATACATAATATATACATATATATATATACAAATTAACTTTCTCAGAAACTACATTACACAATAAATGTAAAACAACTAAATGTGACACCCTTAGAACCACAAATAGGAACCCGTCTTTATACACCCATCAGTGAACGGTTAAATGTTTTATATGGCCCAACGTGAATTATTGTCAGTGAGACAAATATGTCAGTGAGAAATCCATACAAACGACCATCATAAATAATAAATATTAACCAGTACAAATATAAATACTAGTTAAATAGATGACTTCATGAAACATTTTTTCATTGGTTAATAAGATGTCAAACACCATCAGCAGAGGGAGGGTAACGGGCATATTCTGTCTACAAAAAGTCACAATCGTTATTTGGCATGGTTTCTATTCAATAGTTTAAGTACCCTTTCCTCAGATTTCCCTGTGGATCAATAAAGAATATCTTATGTTTATCTTATCAAGCCTTTCAATAGCATACACTCGACATCATAGCATCCATAGACATGAGTAAAAGTTGAAACCATGAACCTTCCATTGAGTGTTTTATTAGAGGAGAGGGCGACCCAATACCTGGCTTGCAGGCAATTTGTAGAAATCCACAACATTTTTTGTGTTTATCCTCCTGAGATTCCATCACTGGCACAGAAGCATTCCGCTTGCGGTGAGTTGGAGTAAGGGGCGTGAAGTCTCACCCATTTCTCTGCGAAGTCCATGTATATCTTGAATGCATGCCATAAAATATAAAGCAAATGGTTGCGTAAAAGCCCATGACTACAGGATGAAACCATGAAAAAAAACTGAATTCTCCTCTATAAATCACATACATAAAAAAATATATGAAAAATTCAGAACTGGCAAATGGGTGTGAGGAAAGACAGGCCAAACATGCTGAAATATTTACACTAGGATCTCTTTCCAGAAGATTAAATTACAGCTCATTCTGTGTGAATATTTGACTTATTGCACTGGGTTGTCATCTTCATCTTCATCTTCATTATCAGATTCTGCAGCTATTGTTCATGACGGCTCCTTTGGTGTTTAAAAAGAACCACTTTGTTTTTGGTATATTATACTTTAAGCTTTTCAGCTACATTTCAGCCAATCATTGCTGAAGTCTGATAAAATAAAATAATATATACATAAATTGAATATTTAATTTATATATATATTCTAGATAATCTTTCCATGGCCTTCAGTGTTTGTACTCCAAGTCTGTGTGATGTGTGCGGTTAGGGCACTCAGCTGTCCCTCACCAAAGAGATTAATAGGGTCCTTTGCACTGATAACCATGAAAACATGGTCATTTTACTTCACTGGGAAATCAATGGTCTGATTTATTATCTCAGTTTCCCACAGACCAAAAAAAAGGAAGAGGGATTCTGTCACACGGTTGTCTGTTACTGACAAGAGGGCAAAATCTAATATAAATAAGTATGTGTATTATGAGCAAACCAGGGATGGTGTCTCAGTCTGAACATGCTAGCAGGGTCTCCATTAGTTTGTCACCTCCTCTGTTAAGTATACTTGGCAATTTGCTGGATGTGGGTTTTAGAGGCCTGTCACCCACTATTGCTTGTTATGGCCTTTTGCGCATGAAACAAGATGAACGCACAATTCACGTGAATTAAATTCACGAGCAAAAAGGGTTACTAAGAAGCAGGGAAGGGAGCACCCCCCCCCAAGCTGCCAGTCCAGTGTAAGGCACACGCCCACACACAGACTCCACACAAGCAGAAAGGAGGCTGGGCCGCAAACCCCAAGTGCTGCGGGTGCGAGGTGACGGTACCGCCATCTCTGCCAAACACAGGGGGTCATATACCAAAAATATAACAAGATGAGACCAGCGCTTCAAATCATCTGAATCGCAAAGAGCATCTTTCATTCTTGCATTGCAGAACTTACACAGAATTACATCTGCATTTTCCTTTCTCACAATACGCAGGCTTTCTGCTGAGAGGACAGCGGGGAAGATGAACTGCCATAGATCTTACCACTGAGGTGCTGCACGAGCCTGTCTGAAAGATGAATTAGGGCACGTATTGATCCCGATCAGTTCATCAGTTGGGGAACAATGCCCCTCGACAACTTCTGTGGGAATCCTTTGATTGCCAAGGATAGATGCTATCTTGTTAATGTTTTATTAGAAGAAATTTGCCCATTCAATGGGATCTTTTGTGTGCGTCTCACAGGAGGTGTGGGAACACTTGAAAGGGGGGAAACCTTCGGCCGGCCCCATTGTGCGTTTCCTTACAGCCGCACGGGAAAGACGGATCGCTTTGCCTGAAGCTCTGCCCATCGCCCCAGCTCCTCAAACCGTATTAGTGGGCCGGGGGAGCTGGGGGAGTTGGGCGACTTATTAAATTTGGTGGCCTGTTTCGCGCGCCTTTGCCTCTCAGGCACTCATCACTCAGGGGGCTGACAGGGCCGTGTGTATAAGACAGGCCACCCTTTTCACAAGTCCATGTGTCTCCCCAGCACCGCGATAAGCCGGCTGCATCCCAAAGTGTCGCTAGGCCTGTAGGGTGGAATTGGGGGGGGGGGGGGCTCCTGCTTTGACGACTGTGGGGTTCCTCAGAGCTGACCTGCCTCTGACCTATTCGCCGATGGAGTTAGCCTGCCACTGACTTCTCCACAGTGGGACAAAATGGTAGATCCCTAGAAGGGGGCCCCTTTGAGGGAGACTCATACATCCAATAAAAATAATTCTCACTGGCTAACGGATCAGCTGTTCACTAGCAGTACCCAAAGTGGGACTAAGAGATATGAAATTAAATGGAATAAAAAAAACAAACAAAAAAAAAACGTATTTGCGATGGCCACTTTTGAAGTTTTCTCCTTGATTTAGGTTTTCCTCCTCTGTGTTATGTAAAAGACAGTAGTGCCTTTGAATTAAGATTTCATTCCAGTGTTGTGATGCATAAACAGCCCATTTGATGTTATCGCACTGATCTGATCGCCGGTGGGAATATATTTTCCCTTTTCCCTTCGCTTTTTTTCCAAGGAGATTGAGGATTATTTTTTTTCCAAAGCAATAAAACAATACTAAATGTATTAATCTTCACATTTTATTGGTGGTTAATTAATGTTTTAAAGGAGAACAATCCCTTGATTTTTGTAGCTCTTTAAACTCCCTCTTAATGCCATTTTGCACAAGATAAGTCCCATAAACACTAGCAGGGTAAGAACTGGCCTTTCAGTTTTACAGTAAGCAGGTTACACGATGCATCATGGTGCCTGAGTGGCTTCAAATCCCACCTCTGCTCAACAGAATTGTCACGTTCTCCCTCTGGTACCATGGACTCCTCCTTCAGTATAAAGATATGCAGTCAGTCTAATCCGTGTCTCTAAATTACCCATAGTGTATGCTTGAGTGTATCTGTATGCTCCCTGTGATGGACCAGCATCCATCCAATCCAGTGTGAACCCCAGTATCGTGTCCTATGCTGCCTGGGTCAAACTCCAGCCTCCCTGTGACCCTGAACAGGATAAGTGATTAGATGACAGATTGGTCATAAGATCAGGGCCATAATTAGCTTTTGTATAAGAAACATTTCAGGAACCACAGCAAAAGCAAAACACTTCCAAAGAAAATGAAGAGACAGCCTACAGTCTACAGTCTACAGTCTACAGTCTACACAACATCTTAATCTAGGTTAGGGATTAAACAGGTTTGACAGCTCCGCGTCCACATATAGCTCCACTGGACAAAACAATTATCACCTGTGAAAACA
>JAODKN010000041.1:18101398-18122658 GCA_026774425.1 Petrocephalus zakoni | reverse complement strand
TAGGGATTAAACAGGTTTGACAGCTCCGCGTCCACATATAGCTCCACTGGACAAAACAATTATCACCTGTGAAAACAACCTCTCTGCCCTCACCACATGAATTAAATTGATTTATTTTATAAATCATTACTTAGTGTTTTCAGTACCCAGTGTGATTCAAAACGCAACAAAGACAAATCAGAATTCTGTTTTGTGCTAAACTAGTACTGTTTTTACATGCTTGCTCTCAGAAGATAAATGGATCACTTGTACTGTGATGCTCCTTTGTTTTTTATTTAACTTCTTTCTTTCATTTGCCTCTGAAGGCTGGCATGGCTAAAAGCAGAGTTTGATTCGCATCAGAACGCAGTGGTGTGCCAGGTGGCAGCCCTCAGCTTCTGGGCCATATGGTGCTCCTCTATGTCCTTTGCTTTTGAAGGCCCATTCTGCCTGTCGAGGCAGCCCGCTGATCATGGTGAGAAGAAGGAGTGCTGCTAATCATGAGCAGATGTGGCATTAAGGGGTAACTCTGTTAGGGCCAGTCGAGTGTTTCTGTGTCCTCACCCCACCCCCAGACCAGCTCGGATCACCAGTGGGCCATCCTCCGTCTTTCGACGTGCCCGAATATCAGGCCTGTTGCTGAATAATGTGCTGCTGCAGTCCCACTGCTGATTCCACGCTGTTAGTCTGTTTAGACTCCCATCTGTGTAAAGCCTAGCAGCAGTGAGCAGACAAGGCCATCAAGCAGGAGACAAATTTGTGGGGTGCCAATTACACTTTCACGTAAACGCGTGACACTTTTATTTTATGGATTGTCAGGCTCGCCAAACCAAACATTTTCTGCCCCGTTTTCATAAGAATTTTTTCTCAGCCTTCTCCGAGTGACTCGAGTGACTGTAAAAATTACTTGAAAATTCCGGATACTTTTCCCATACATGTGCTGCATTTTCTAGGTGTCTTGTACAGAGATTCTCAATATGTAGCACTATAATATAAAGACGAGAGCATGCTATAAATAGGAAAACATCAAAATTCCATGGAGATGTGTTTTGTGCAAATTGCCCCAGGAGAGTGCAGGCGGTGAGGTACGCAGGACCGCTGCTCATCCCCCCGAGAATCCTCTCTGAACTCGGCGTGATGTCGGGTTTCCGTCGTCTCGTGATGTAAAGCACGTCTGACGTGTGTACCTATGCCGAGCATTGCTGAAGGCTACCCAAGAGCTCCTCTCATCCCAAGCGCACACAGCTGCACTGCTCTTACATTGAAATTACCCTTTAACTCGCCCATATTTATGTTAAGTGATCCCTATCTTGACTTAATATAATAATATACGCTGAACGAAACCCTTAGGACAAAGTAGCCACACATGAGAGTACTCAGTAAAGTACTGTAAAAACTGCACACTTCAGAGTGGTCTGCAATTAATAGGGCCATGTGTATAGGTGGTGGGCTGGTCACGGCCTCTGTGGTTGGGGGGGCTGGTAAGGGTGGGGGCTGGGGGAGGGGCCGAGGACCTTAATGGCGTCTGCCTTGGCCGAGACTTTCCTTGAAGTGGAAGACAGTGGAAGGAAGTGTCCAGATTTATGATGGTGGCTGATTGCCCCTCACTCCAGGCCAGCAGTGAGTGCTGCCTTTAGTATAGTGGGTGACCAGCAGAGAGCCAGAGGGCCGCAGTAAATCACGGCCTGGACGCAGACGCTGCACTTGCTCTTGAGAGGCAGACGGTCAAAGCGAGATCAGGAGGACGTGCCCTTGGGTTGCTGGTGGAAGCACTGTTTTCCAGGCAACCCACACCCTCCTTACTCAAAAATAATATTCATCAGCTCAGTTTTCAATTTATTCAATTCCTTAAAGTTGTACTTTAATAATCCAAATTAAAGCGCAACAGATATTGTATCACACCGATTTTAAAAAGTCTTGGAAATACAAACTGTTACCTTTCTCTAATGCAATACCCTTTTCATTTGCTAAATGCAGGCCCACTCTTTCACTTGTGGTCTACAGTCTGATCCAGGTTGTAAGCATGCTGGAATTAAAAATCAATAACAGTACTATGACTAATTATTTGACATCTGAGTGCAACCATAACTGCAACGAACACATGGAATTGGAGTACAAACAGACCTTTTGGAATATATGCATGTAAGCTTACAATGAGCTACTTGCCATTGTGTTAATGACACTGACAGGAAAAATCCAGCATCTTCAGACACCTCAACACCAGACAAGGCATTCTTCTGTATGTCCATAACGGGGATGCAGGAGCTAATGAGGTCTGATGCACAACGCGGGGATGCATCTGGCCCCATTAGGCCAGCAGTTTCTCTCCCGCACGCTCCATTGACTTGAATTCTTGCTCAAGAGGCCTGAGAAGAGTCAGATGACAGCAGGAACATCCACTGAATCCCGGCCAGCTCGCTCTTGGATGACGGCTCAGTTTGTCAATGCATTATACTCAAAGAGGCCAATTTGGCAATACGCTTTGCCCTCTGTGTAAGCAAGAGGACAAGACTTAATTTAGAAGGACTCTTTATCCACAGAGGTATATCAGAATACACGCATTATTATTTAGGGACATAACAAAACGATGGGTCATTATGTTCCTCTTCACAGGGACCAGAGGATCAGGGCCATGCCAATTGGGAATGTATTGCCATCCATATACTTTGCAGATGAAATGACAACAGAGACCTATTCTGCAATAACATTTCTGTGGTTTCATTCCTACAGCCCAAGATCTAGCTTGCTTAGGTGCACCAAAGGGCAGCATCTGTACCTCATCTCCACTAATCCCAGAGGGCCAGGTTAGAGTGGTCCGTGTTAATTTCACCCCCTTCGAGAACACCGCAGATCGCATGCTATCTATTGCCTTCCTCAGACAATTGCCTCCCTGCCAACAACCAGATTAACCTGATGGAGAGGGGGCCTTGCATACCTCCTACCTCAGCAGTAACAAAATCACATGTCCAGAACAGCCGAGATTTATTGGTGCATCTGTATGTAGCCAATTTCAGTCTAATACAGTATTAAAGAATGATTGATCAGGCTATGCATGGAAAGTGTTGATATTACAGCCATCAGATTTAGCCTGCTAGGCAGCCTGTGGAGTAATTTAAATGCTATCTCTGTCACACTCAAACCAGTGGTCGTGTAATATTTAATATTGATAGCAGGCATTGAGCATTAGGGACTAATCTGTTATGAAAATATTTTTCAGTATCCACATGGTAGACACAGTCCCAAACTGGGCAAGCCCGTTCCCAGCTCATCTGTTACCTTATTTATACACCATAATCTCGATATAAGCCTCCTAACTCCTGCTCTTATAATCACTTTGACTCTGACAGTGTGGAATATCTGTGAGAAACACTGCTTCTTATTTCATATCAGGAAAATCTGAAGACCATAGCAGAGGATTCTCCTACCAGACAGTTCTCACCTTTCCTCAAAAGGGCCAGCAACAGAGGGTCTTGTCAATCCATAACGCATGTGAAGTCTTTGTTTTACCGGCCGCCAGTATATTTTTAAATATATATTTGCAACGAGGGCATTGATGTGGTTTCAAATTCAAACACTGGCTATTGAGTGCCATCTTCTCCAGGCCGCCTGGTAACAGATAGCCTCTTCATTGTTGTTTTCAGTTGGCTTGGTATGGTCTGTTCTTGATCAAGGGCCAGTCTCTCCTCCATCCCCATGGGCGAACCCTCACCCCTCCACAAGGCAAGCTGACCTCCAGATCAGGGCTGTCTCCAGACAGGACCCTGACCCCCAGGCATGGAATGTGAACCCGGGACCTCTATTGATCTTTGGAGTCCATGCCACAGCCTGGAGACACTGCCTCAAAGCCATTCTGGTGCCACCGAGGCCCTCAGAATCTGTCCTCTGTCATACTGCTTCTCCCCAACACACACCCAGCCATTCTCTCTGACACCCCTTTCTGTGATGCTTCCTTCCGTGTCACACAAACCTTCTCTCTCATGCATCCAAAGCCATGCTACTATGAATACCGCTTATAAGGACAGCTGGATCAGGCATTACCCCACAATGCATGTTATTTTTCTCAAACCAAATCTTGTTTTTGAGATGTGATGTTTTGTCTTGGGAAATGTAACCTGAGTAGATAATCATAAAAAAGAAAGGACTGTTACGCAAAGGACTGACATTGACCTGGGAATCCACAGCATTATGACAAATCCTGCATTTTATTTCTTTCCACAGCATTCTGCATTTTCTTTCTTTTATTTTATTCCCGTTGATGTTTGATTTTTCCCTCCGTTAACCACTGTGAAAGCTAACGAAAAGGAGCAATAGTCATGGTCACTGATGAGTGGCGTGTGAAGGTTCTGACTGAGCCACAAGCTCATTAGCGCAGTATGGGCTGATAAAGGGGCCGATTGTCACCATAATTCAAGGCCAGCTGTAATGGTGGTCTCTCCATGATGCAACTGTGCTGTTTAAAGCGCAGGACACTGAGGAGCTAATAAAGACGGACTGCTTTACACAGCTGCGTGACGACATGGTGTGAGTAGTGAGCTCTTGAGTGACTGTGACAGGTTAGACCAAAGGGCCTATGAGATTTATACCAAAAAAGTGAAAGGTCAGACAACTATTAATCACAGCCGAGCGCTGGACCAAGCTGCCGGGGCTAGTAGCAGGCCAGAGAGCCAGTCATTGGGAAACTTTAAAGGAATCTGTTGCATCTGACATTGATTAGTGGAAACCCGAGGAACAATGCAGTACCTGAAAATTAATGACTCGACTGAATAGTTATATTCTTATTATTTTTCATTCCAAACACAGAATAATGATATATGTATATGCCGCTTCTATTTTCAGGGACTTTACCCATGCAATGTTCAGATGTTAGAAAGTGATACAACACGAAGACCGTTCCTCCCCTTAGAATAAGCAGGTTCACAATAGCTACATATTTTCCCTCATCTTACACTTTCCAAGGGAGTTTTAGGATATGCTAAATTCAAGAGAAAGGTGAAACTGCTTTAGTCATTACAAAAACAGTTCCTATGACCACACAACATGACTAGTCTTTAGAAAAACCTGGCAAATGGCCCAAATCCTAATCATACCGTAAAGTAGAAACACACACATACACAGAAAACCCTAGATCCTTCATGAACTGCCAGAAAAAAACAACATATAATTCTAAGAACATAGAATCCTCCATATGGTTACATGGGGCTAGTAGTATCTTGTACTAGCTAGTAGTAAGTAGAATGTTGAGTCTTGAATGTCCTTGACTAGTCACCAGTCCACTTCAGTAGTGAGTGATGCACCGACGTGACCCTCCCTCACCGACTCTCCTCTGCTGTACTGCTGCACCAAATGTAACGAGTTATTCTTGCTCCCACTCTTTATTGCGCGGTGTCAATAAATGCCTTTGATCTTAGCCGAGCCTCGCGCTGCATTAATCATGAATTTCGCCCCCAGCTCCAATGCAGCAACCACACTTGTTCAAATATTCCATGGAAAAGAAACAGGTAGTCCTTTCTTTACCAGCCTCCAGGACAACTTTAGATCTCAGCAGACAGCAGCAAGAATTTTTAAACTATATCTATGTAAATAAATATATGTATATATATTTATAGTGCCGTTTAGAATGCTTATTTTGTAGAGGTGTAATGCAGAAACTGACCATGCACACACACACACAAAAATAAAATAATACTGAATACTTGAAATCACCCCACGCCTTACGGATCGCAGCATCTGTTATTCCTCCTTGAGATTAAAAATTCTTTTCACCCAGCATTTGATTCCAATTTGACCTTTCAGTCACAGAAATACATAATAAACACCTGTAACCTGATAACATAAATACACAGATTATGTCCTCGTTGGAGAAAGGTTAACTCAATTACTTCAGTTCTTCTAATTGCAATTGATTGCTCCACATTTAATTTATTGCCAAAACTGAACTGACAGGCAGTGCATGAACCAGATCTGCAGTCTGACAATTGCTGTTGTTAATACCTAGGTAAGTATCAGGAGAAGGGTCCAAATGACTTGGCCTCAGCACCTTGTCTGGAGCAATAAGTGTCAGGTATCTAATGATTCTTTGGGTTGCTTTGGCCTTCTGTGTCACCACTAGGCTACACTGCTTGCATATTCTATTGTATCGTCGCCCTGTGTTCCTGCCCATGTTAATTACTTTTTGTTAGTATATTGTAATCTTAAAGGGCATACTCAACCAACTACCCCCCCCCCCCCACACACACACACACTCATACACACACACCTACCTGGCCTTGTGAAATTATAACAGCTCCTTCATTATTAGATGCACACACATGGCCAAATGTAGTGTCTTTAACCATTATCATCGCCTTAGGGTTATGTACTTGCTTGTAAATACGCTTTAATCCAGGGATACTTAAAGAATTACTTTACATTTTTGCGCAGTTGAAGAGATGCACAGCCGCAAGGTCCCCGTGGTGTTTGAAATGGAAATGGTCAGGGTCCCGGTAAAACCCGTAACTACTACATTCTCCGGTTTTATGAAGATGTTATAATGTGCAAACCTTAAACCAAATTAGCATAAGAAACAGAAAAAATTTTGATTTGAATTGCCGGCTTTGCAGTAAATTGTGCCTATATTTTTGTGGGGAAATTGTTTCCAGGAGTACAGTAACATAGATGAGCGTAAGAGCGTACGGGCGCCGAAACCGAGACGCCCTCCTTTTAAGCGTCTTAATTGCAGAATGACGACCGGACCGCAGACGTCTCCGATACATAACGGATATCGGGATCCCGCATCGGCTCGCAGCTCCGGGCGCGCGCGAGGGCGCGCGGCAGCGAGGAGCCGGCGTCGCTGCGCGAGCGCGCGCGGCAGTGGGAGTACCCCCTGGGAGGGTCCCCTCGCGATCGCGCGCCAGCGGTCGGAGTAGTAGTCGAGCGAGAGGGAGAGCGCGAGAGAGCAGCTCAAACAGACACAACTAGTTTGGTGACTCGTGACGCGACGGGGCTCCGCTCCGCTCCGACCCGCTCGCCGCCGCCCGCTGGATCGCTTCGGGTCCCCCCCGAAAAGACCCCCTTTTCCCCGTCTTCTCTGGCCCAGACATCAGCTGGCATGAGCTAAGCGACTAACCATGGAAACTAAGCCCTTCTTACCTCTGGGTAAGTTCTCCTCCTGCCGAGGACGCGCGCGGGTCCGGGGCGGGCGCCGCGAGGGGCGCCGCGCGCCTCCGGCGCGTGTTTACAAATACAGCTGCTGTCACGGCGGCCGCGCGGCTGCCCGTCGGTCCGGCGCGCGGTCGGAACCGGCCGGGAGATTGGGGGGGGGACCCGCGCCAAGTTTGCCCGCGCGCTCCGCGCGCACTGTCTCGGCAGTACGCGGACGCTGCCGGACCGGGAGGGACGCAGGGAGGGGGGGGGGTGTGTACCGGGTCCGGGCGCACGGCGCGGCGGTGAGTGGCACGGGCGGGCGGCCGGCCGCCTTGGTGCCGGGATGCGCCCCCCCTTAGCCGGCTCGCCGGCTCCAGCTGCCCGAAAGCCCACTTTCCACTTTGGCTCGCGGACTCGCCGGCGAACTGACCCGGAAGGTCCGAACGGGCGGCCAGTACCGCCGAATAGCGCTCGTTTTCTCCGGACGCCTTCCAATGCCATGCGTGTTACGTAACATGCGTGCATGTGTGCGCGCGTGCATGTGCATGTGCATATGCACATAGGTGTAGAGGTGCGCGCGGCGCCCCGGACCGGCCGCACCGTGACACTTGGGTCGCAGGGCTGGATGAGAGGCGCGCTGCGGGGGGTACGGAGGAACCTAAGCACTGACACCCTCCGATGCATTAAACACATGCACTGCTGCCTGCGCACCCCCTTAGTATGCATGCTCTCATGCATGTGCATCTCGTGCGCATCACTGTAATATAACCTTTTCTGGAAAGCGGCGAGATCCCCTGTAATACGGACGTACCTGACTGAGAATAAAGCACCGTACTCCCTTGCCTATGCCGTCGCCCTAACGGGCCCTTTCCAAGTTTAAAAAGTGCATTTAATTAAAGCCAAATAGCACATGCACTTTGGAGGTTTCTTAGCATGCACACGGGACAGGTCTTCTTCGTGCATTAGAATGGGTTATTTAGGTAGTTATTTGCTTGTTTTACGGTGAATAATGGGTGCATTTAGTAGACCGCAGATTGCAAAATCCCCAAGGTGCTTTTTCATTTAAGTTGTTCTAAAAAGTGTGCCGATGGCTTTGGCTCCGCATTTAAAAGTTCAAGGTCAACTGTTTTTTAAACATCTCTAAAATTAGAGGAAATTATGTAGAAAGATTTAAATAAAATGTGTTCTAATTCGGTGCATGTGCAGATGTAGTCTAGAAAGTCAAATTATTACGAAATGTGTTCTTATTTTTTATAATACCTTGCACAAGTTGACATTACGATGTTTTATGATTTGAATAAAGTGGATCGATTATTGTTTCGGGTTTAACTAATTATCAAAGACATAGATCAGAGAAATAGCTGATGGGTTCCACATGAATTTTTGTAACGTGACGCTCACTATTATGATTTTAATGTATTATTGTTGCTATGGACACATAACTTCACATGCATTTAATAAGCTGCCCCAAGTTTGTGTGAAGTTCATACTATTAAGTCCTGCTGACAGTTATTTCAGGTTGCATTTCCTTGGTCACTCAAGTAAGCTTCACTTGAAGGCAAAAATTTAACTGATAAAGGTAACAGGAAAGCATGTAAGTAAGTAAGTAAGTAATGTGACAGATGGGCACTTCATAGAAACACAGATAGGAAATGCTGTGCACAGTTCTGGTGTAGGAAAGGAAGCATGACACTAACCAGAAACAGCCATAGTATTAAAATATATAGTGAATCTGGAAAATTTTGGCAGGTATATAGAGTAACTAAAGCTATAAAACACTGTCTTTTAAAAACTACTTCTATTTGCAAGAAATGTATGGACAGTGTCAAGTAGGATGTAAACTCTGTCATGGAAAATTACTAATCAGCTATGGTTTAAATCTCAAGCTTTGTAATGACAGTATAATGAAATTACATTCTCATTCAAACTTTTTAGGTATTGAGCAGTTTTCTCACATCTATTTACATTACGGGTCTTTCCTTTGCAGTCTGGCTTCAAAAAAGCAAACAGTTTTGGTGTGTCACATAGATGCTTTATCCTGCCGATCTGACGCTTGGTCCCTCAGTGAAGGCCTGCAGCTGTCACCTTTTTTGGGAACTCTTTTACAAGAATGTTAATTACTTAAAGCGGTAGTACTGTTTAACTTCAGTACACCAGAGCATTTGAGTGCCTCTGTCAGACTCCCCAGTAACTGTAAAACCCCCTAAGAGTGTGAATACATGTACAAATATTGGAAAACTCGCTGATAAAATCTATATTCTTTATTGACCATGTCTTCCCATTCATCGCACCCGATGGATTTGGAAGACCAGGTTTGTCTTATCAAACTCATAGGATGTGTCTCTCATTAGCGGACAATGTGTGTGAGTATATAATATGCAGATATTTTGACTTGCAGCATATTGTGACCAACACAGATTACTGGAAAATTAGGTGGTTCACATGTAGATCCTGTTAATGCCTTAGATTTCAAACTCTACTTCTACTCATGAAGCAGCAATTGAGGCTGTATATTATTATTGATTTTTATCCATAATTACACATCTCCTTTGTCTTTTGCTGTACTTCCCCTGGTCTGAGTAGTCAAGAGCTTGTAGTTTTGATTTTTTTTTTAACTGGTTGTGACAGTACTGCTGTTAATGATTTACATTGTGCAGTCCATGAACAAGTCAGTGATTTATTGATAAAGGACAGCTTGTGCTCTTTGCACTTTGACTGTTGCTTTAAGCATGTTATTTTTTTAATGATTCTGCCTTGTAAACGTCCATGCCCTCGCTGCTTAATACAGTTAGTGAGAAATCGTAGAAAATGTAACTTGATATGCATACTCCTACGTAATTGCACAATATGCCTTTCCCCCACATTTATCTCCAATCTGGAACGGCCAATTATCCTGTTTCTCCTAGTTTCCCCTCTCAAGCAATGACAACTGTATGATCACAAGCGGTCTGCTCTTCTTCCACTCTGGCGGCTTCCTCATGTTATGTAAAACTCTCTGAGGGAGAGCTTCACTTCCATCCAAAGCCCTGTAGTTGCCAAACCAGTAGTATAACATAATGCCAGGGAGTGTTACCTGGCTGTCTAGCCCATCAGATGTTCTCTAGGCATCCAGGCCTCATATGGCTAACACAGCATGGCTGGGATCAAACCCAGATCCCTACTGCAGCATGCCCTTTGCTTTGGCTGGTGGTCTGTTTAATCACAATCACTCTATATTCTTATACATTGAACGGTCACCATTCCAAATAATAGTATATTACATTTTGCGGTTACGTTCGAGAACTTTGTTGGAGAAGTCTGCTCATTGGAAGCAAAGGCTTACTTTTCAGTTGGAGATCTTCAAGAAAAAAGGCCATATCCATGTGCCGTAAGCCGATATTGCTCTTTGACCATGCAGCACTACCTGGGCACCTAAGAGGAGGTGCCGGAGATAGTTTAGCATGCTTGACTGTCTCTGCTCTTCTAGAACTGCTTCAGTCACCTTCACGAAAAATCTCCTCTGCTGGTACCTTCTCGTGAGATTTGCTTTGCCGCCATCCCAAAACACCTTAATGAGGTGAACGAGAAAAGCCACCCAATGTTTGCTTTTCATGCGGTTGTTTGCATTTACAGGTTGTGTTACCCTTGTGAAGATGACTTTTGCCTCTGCAAAGACAGTAGCTCATGAAGGACATTGAGAGGATGTCCCCACAAAACACAGCTTTTCTGTGACTTCACCTGCTGCTGTTTTTCCTGTGTTAGTGTATTTTATGTGCATTTTAGTCAGTTTCAATATTCTACAGTGTTCACTTCATAATGGCCATACAGTGAGCATCACCAGGAAGTCCTCACAAAGTCAGCAGTGCAGATGAGTGTCTCTGTCACCTTGTGCCTGTTATAAGCGGACTACATACTGGCTTGCCACTACACCAGTGAGTCAGGCCTCGGAGTGACTTATGTGGCACAGAACCCCTCCTTTAGCACCACAGAGTCCAGGAAGTGAGTTGGCACCATTCATTGAGGTAGAAGCATGGGGGTGTGAGTAGGCGTGTGGATGTTTAGGGTGTTTCCCCTAAAGGGTCTGTGTAACATCACTTGGTGATTCTATTCGCTTTGGACCATCTCAAGGCTCGTTGTGGTAGTCTAGAGTTTATTTCTGCAAGATGCATTACCTCTTCTGCGCTCTGGGTTGCATCACTTGACTGCTATCAGGAGACAATCGCTGAGGGAAGCTGCGAGCGGAGTTTAAATTTATCTATAGTTTTTCTCTGTATCTCAGTATATTAGGGAACGTGATCTTAATATGTCTCCTTTAAGTGAGACATTATCGCTGGGAACGATTCAACACGCTCTGTATTGAGGCTTTCTCTATAGGTGGAGGAGCCTCACTGATCTTCTGCTCTCCAGCTGGGCCTTCTGGCTTGTCCCTAGCACAGTTTCAGTCTTCTTTCATGTTAAACCTTATAGCAGTCTGAATATCAGGATTCTTATCACAGTGTCATTGGAGGGAGGTCATAGGTCTCCCACCCATTCCTACACATGACGGATTGGTGACACTCCAATACACAGTGCAGTGGAGGAGATGGCTCAGCCATGTATCATCAGAAACGGTGGCTGCCGGATACAATGGCCACCTGCATGATGCCGCGTCCTTGTTGCAGTGGGACCATGTGGGGCTGCATTTCTATGTCGCTGCTCTGGGGTTGTTCATGTATATCAGTATGGGACTGTACCTCTGTGAGGCTCTGTGTTAGGGTGGGACTGCTTTTCTGTGAGATGTATCTGTGCCAAGTTCTTTGGGATTTTTCTGTACTCCTAACATATGTGCGTGAACCAAAAAATATCAGCAGATGGATAAGCATGCAACTTTAAAATGGTAATATGCGCAGTCTTACAGTTAGTCACCTGAGTTCAGGGAGGAAAACATGAGACACATTTGTAATTTGTCAGAAAATTATTAATCGTAAAGTATTACTTAAACTACCTAATGATCTGTCAAGTTAAGTTTGCATTTGCAACCCCCCATAGCTGGATGACTATCAGACTTTGATAGTAAGGTGAAGGATGAACAACCTTGAGAAAGTCTTGGTTAATATTTACTCCTGTGCTGGCTGACACTGGGACCTGGGGAGGAGGTCCGCTCAGATTAGTTGTGATATCTGTTTCTCTGAAGGTGATGGCCCTGTAAGCTTCTGTTTTACTGCTTGAATATACCCAATAGTCTGAAAGACAAGACTGCAATTATGAGGATCGAAATCTGTTGGAAAATATACAGTTATAAAATAATATGATTAGTTAAGGATATGGTGGTAAATACAACAGAGATAAGCATTTATTAGGGACGTATTATTTCAGGTGGTTCTGTGTACAGTGTTTTAAGGTTTAGTTTTGAAAAGTCAATGCTCAGAAGAGTTAAGGGGACTGTACTATTTAAAAAAAAATCACGCTGAATGGATAGACATTTCCTTTAATCATAAGTCCATCCACCTGTTTTCTTCCTAAGGTATTGAGTTGTACGACTGTTGTTGGCTGCTGTTTCATGGAGTGGACACAAGTGAACATTTGGAAATCCTGGACTTGCTGCTGTGTCTTATTTTTCTCTTTTCCAAGGACTGTGAGTCGTCCCTCTGCATGGAAGCAGAACACAGTAGCCCTATGGTGGTACAGTAACGCTATAGTGCTATTTAACTGTGCTGATGAACTTAGATATGGAGGTGTTTGCGGGAGAAGATACACTTGTTATGGATGTCTGCTCTCTTCCACCTCCCCTCTTTAACTCTGTGTCGTCTCTAGTTTGCGTGGCTGTAAGCTAGCAGCTGAGAAAACAGATTGCTCTGTGGCTGTTGAGATCACAGCCCAGAGGGGAGGCATTTCGATCATCTCGAAGCCTAAGTGTTATTGGTTGCCAGATCTCACGCCTTTTTCTGGGAAGGTTTCAGAGCTGGTTGTAGGGCTTCCGTCACTCGCTTAGCAACCCGTGTTGCGGTGACTTTAAAAAGCTGAGCAGGCTCCTCCCACTTGACCTCTTCTGGAGGGACTGCATTATTCACAGAGTCATCATTTTATTACTCTGGTTGCTTTTTATCAGATAAGAATGCTTCCCTCTCGCATTTACATTAACAAAGCACTGCGCTTTGGCAGGTTTTTTCGGGGGCTAGCTAAAATTAACGTTAACGTTAGCAGTGCAACCCGAGAAATGGAAATAGCTTTCACTGGGTGATTCATTCAGAAGGTTTCCTGGGGAAAATAAGAGCAGGTCTTGTTCAGTGCCTGCTGCCATGGATGAGTAATCTCACGGCTGGCATATCGAGTGGCATTCTGGGAGACGACACTCACATCGCTGTCTTTCTTTGATGACAGGTCTCAATTAAAGGTGCCTGGGTCTCCATACACCTGGCTGCTTGTATTCGTTGGCATCACGTCAGCCCTTTATTCTGTCATTTTGTGGGCTTTCTACGAGTGCAGGTATGGGCTTAATTGTGGCCAGTCCAAGATCCAGAAACTGACGGGCCATTTTGTGCTGATGTGATTAAAGAAATAAAAACTTTGTGTTGTGCAACAAAGTTGGCTAGTTTGGAGTCTGGAGCCTGTACCTTTACAAATAACATGCTTTGCTTTTCTTTTTATATTTTAGTGGTGATTCCCTCTGTTTTCTGACATTATACTGAGTAAATCTGGTTATTCTTTCTCAGCTCAGGTGTAATTTAGAATTTCAGAAATAATATCAAAACATTTCATAGATGTGGGTATATCACCGAATTGAGCTGTGATAGGGCTACGTATCTTCGGAGTGGCTGTTGGCAAGGTGGTCAGTACTGTTGTCTCACACTTTTGGGACCAGGGTTCCAGTTACCACCATGGCTTTGTGGATTGATGCCTGATCCCGGATTGTTCCCTGCCATGTGCCTGTATCGTCCGGGATAGGCTCCGGACCCTGAATATGACAAGAGAATAAAGAAAATGAATGGAAATCCATATCTGAAATGCTGAAATTACATTTAATTTAAAAGCACTAACAAGGGGCAGGACTGAACATGAACAGTTTGTCTGAGACACCCAGTTGAAAGGAACATTTATAGCATTTTATCTCTTAGATAAAATGAGCTCAGTACAGTACAAATATGACGATTACAGTACTGACTTAAATTTTCCAGATGTTTCTTACAGAATCTTACTGAAGACTAGGTAGGATCTAAAAATAGGTTTCTGTGTGGTTTATCCTGCAAAGTACCATGGGATCTAACTGGCCTCAATGCCACTGATTCTATATTTTATTTGAAAATCAAAATTAATTATTGAAGCTTACTTGTATCTCATTCATTATGCTTTATTATGCTGTTATGTTTTTGCACCTGTATTTTAGGCAAAATGATTTACACAACAAAGACCCTACTGTCTTTAATGATTTACTGTGTTGAAAATGAGATGGGGCTCACCAGGAAAATAAAGAAAACACACAGTCACACAGTTGAGCAATAGCATTTTTCTGAAAGTGTACAAGGTGTGTTTTGACACCTGGAGGGGCAAAGCTGAAGGTCCGGTTCTCATGTTCGCTATATTACAGTTTCCATACAGCTCTTCTGGCTTTCTCCTCTTCCTCTCCAAGATCTGGGAGGCCTGGGAAAATCCAGACCTTTGTAGGATACTCTCGTGGGCCAACAGTGACTGCTTGAGAGGAATTCTACATTTTTTTTTTCAGCGTAACTTGGGGCAGTTGAATGAGCATAATGGAGAGCAGGCCTCTTGGTGAGGGTGGGGCCGAGCGTCACGAAACCAAGAGTCTCGGAGGGGGGCGACGGAAGGGAAAGTGTTTGCGTGCCTGCAGGTGGAAGAGTAAGGCGAGCGGTTACCACTGAAGGACTCCTGACATCTGTGCCATCGATTATTTCAGGAACATCTATAATAATAATAACAACAATAACAATAATAATAAATAATAATATGGGAATAAAGTTCCTTATTTCCTCATAACTGTTTTAGCTCATTTTGACTGCTTGTATGCTTGTGCCTCACTTTCAAGTCATGCTGCCTGTTTCATTAAACAAGATTGTGTTGATGTCTGTACAGGAAGACCAGCTGATATTATGATTGCTCACATCCATACAGTTTGTTTAATTTAGTTAAGCTCCTGTTGAGGCTGGAAGAACTGTGTTATAAGATGGCTTCATACCACTGATAAACCAAAATGATCAAATATTGAAGAATATAATACAAATAGGCTATACGAAGCACAGGTATGCTATTTAAATGATTAGTTTTCTATAACTAAATGTGGTCCTCGCTGGAATGTAAGCAGAATCTCCCCATGCTTACATAAGTGCACAATCACCAAAAAAAGAGTAAGCTTGTAATTGACTCATATCAGAAAATAAAATATTACTATAATGCAGTACCCTGTTTTAAATGATTGCAGTGTTTTGATCTTTATAAATCTTGGCCTTTACCAGATGTTTATGACCTTGGATGAAGTCTGGAGTCAAAGTAAAAATATATTTTGATTAGTTCAAAACAGATTAAACTGAAGAGAGCTAAATATACCTTTGAGAAGATCTTAAGATCTGGAATTTTCCAGGTGAATGTTCTCTCAGGTTTCTACTGCCAAGGTTACACACCTGAAGGTTTTGTAATCCTTCTTTGGGGTTTAAAGTCAGGCATCAACAGCTGTGCCCTTCTCTGTAGTCTCTCCTGCTCTTTATATGTAGTGATGTTGCATGTCAGTGTGTGGGAGGGTCTGCGTGTTGGTGTGAATGACCTCATTGCCCTTTCTGACAAGGTTTGCCCAGGGTCACTTTCTTTTTCTCCCTTAGAGAGACATCAGCTAATATCCTTAATTTTCAAACCATGTAGTCAGATCATTGCTTTGGTTACATGCCCTGGGTACACATAGGAGGCAAAGGTTTTTTTGTGTGTTGTCCCAGGTTATTTGCTGGCTGATCTTTGAAAATAACATTTATAACTCCTAAACAGTCTTCTGAATAAATATGATACAGATGGTAGATGCAATCTTACTGAACTCATTCTGCTCTGAGTAAAAAATTAACAATTGAGACAGTTATAGTCATTTGTAGACAGGATAATGATTTTGTGGTTGTACATGACAGACATTTTTGTAAGTGTTAAAGTATGCAAAGGATCATAACAAAATTTACATTACATTTACATGCTAAACATTTACAACCTACTGCTTGATTGATCGTTTTTTGTGCAGTTCATAGTAATCATATTAAATGACAATGGCTGTGGTTACTGTATCAAATATTTTCTCTGGTTTAGGGCTGCCACTAACAACTATTTTTCTTTAGATTAATCTATCAGCTATTTTGAAGATGGTTTTATTAACCTAAGCAATTAATTTTCCTCCAGAAAATCAAACTGACAGTCACCTTTACGTAAATTTTATTTTGACATCAACATAATGCATGTCATTGTAGGGTATTAGATAACAGACACTGTATTTTTGGCTATAGGGACTGAGCCCACAATTTGATAGGCCTAAAATACTAATGAGAGATATATTGTGATGCCCAAAAGTTAGTAATCTGTATAAAATTGGCGTATCCTTATATTTATTAAATTTGAGCAGAGGAGCACGCCACATGCTACTGTTTTGGTATAACATGGAAGCGATAACCACTGAAGTGGTAGTGAAGAAAGGGACAGCTAAGCAGTAACAATATATTTTAAAAGAGGAAATATTGTGGATGAACTAGGTAAAACGACATTGGTGGCGTGGCAGTACTTTCTGAAGTCCAACATGTTTTTTAGGTAAATATAGTTTTCATTTTTATTTTGATTAACAAATGATTTTTAACATTCGTTTCTGTTTTCGTTTCAGTTTTAGTTTACAATAATAACGCTGGTCCCAACAATTCCAAAGCGCATGAACTGACCCACCGGCCCAACAATCAATGAAGAAAAAGTCCAGTTTCTAACCTAAACACTTATTCAATGGAAATTCTAAGGAGTGTATTTAGCAGCTATAAGAACAAAGGATATGAAAAAGCATACCATACTATTGATAATTTGATAAACATAGCGCCTGTGTGTTTCCTCTTCAGGGGCTCCAGCATAGCGCTGGTGTCACTGTCGTATGGCATTGAAACTTTGCACTGTGTAGAACCACCTTTATGTTTTGTGATCATTTGAATTGCTCACATAATTATGTAGTGGTATTGAATGAAAATACTTGTTTTAATTAATTTCATTAAAAGTATTTTTAAAAATGATGTGGCAATTTAAAACCTTGACGTTGCTGTATTTTGAGCATCAACGTCATTGCCTATGTCGACTAATCGTTGCAGTACTACTAATTGCTTCTATTTATAAAAACACATATTTCAAAATGCAGTATACGGTCTTCATTTCAGTAGTGAGTTTCAGTTAGTGTTTTCACGCATCTTAATGATTCTGCATAGACGATGATGGCCAAACTGGACGTGTTAGTTAGCAGAGGTATAAAACATTGGAGAGTGGGGCTGTGTGAACTCATCCAAGCAACATCACTGGAAAAGATAATGCACTATACCTGACATGTTGGGCCTATGATCAATCCAGAAATTTTCCGAGCTTACAGCTGGTGGAAAGGCCCACAAGTTCTACTCTGTTCCTTACGTCTTGGGGCAAAATATCTATGAATTAACAAAAAAGCAATCCAAACCCATTCAAGCAGACATTATTCAGAAACAGTTTCTGGGTATTGAATGAGCCAATGACTAAATTAACTTCAGACTCTGTCCTCTGGCATTTTGGCAACTAAATAAAATGACCTTCTGATTTGCTTGTACTCTCTTGGCATTAACGTCTCCCAAGATGTCACTCTGCATTAAGTTCATGTCTTAGTCACAAATGTTTTTAGCCAAATATAAACTGATGCTTCCACCGTGTTCTTTCTGCATGATGTCCTTCATAACTGGACTGTATTTAGCTGATTTATAATAATCTCTAAGTAAATCAGTAAAACATACAAATTTGAGGATTTGTACAATAGTAATTTAATTGAGTTTAATATACTTGGGCAGTCATAGAGAATTTATGCTGGGCATATTCATACAAACATATGATACTAACAGAAATCCATAAAACACTAGGTACTATGGATGTGAGCAAGGAATCATTAAAAAAATCATAGCCATATGTACCATAAAAAGGAAATGTTATCTATATATCTATCTATTTGTCTGTTTGTCTGTCTGTCTGTCTATCATCTGTCTGTCGGACTGTCTGAGTACTTTTCTGGGGGGTTGGACTATCCAGATTGTCCACATTATTGGTTCTCTCTTCAATAGTGTCTGTGGTTAAAGGAATACAGAATGTCATTCTCAGCCTAGCTTCAGTTGGGTTGCCACTGGCCCTCAGGCATTTCGTTTTGTCATGTCAGTCCAGATAGAAATCAACACTCCAGTGAATGAACTTTTGATGCAGAGCTGTATGTCCACCCCAAATCCCCAGGGAACAAGTTTCACCACTGGCATTTTGGGTATATGGTCAGGACCCTGTTTTTGCTTTCTCCCTTTACTTCGAATGCTGGCTTGAGTTCTGGGCTCCATCTCATGTCTCTGTGAGAGTTTTGTAGACTTGCATTGTCTTATTTCCCCTCACTTTGAGGGCTGGCTCGAGTTGTGGCCTCCATTCTATGTCAGTATGAGATTTTTGTTGAATTGGCTCCTTTCGCTCATTTTGATGGCTGGCTTGAGTTGTGGGCTCCCTTCCATGTCTGTGTGATATTTGTTGAGTTGGCTCGATTTGCCTTATTCCCCCTCTGATCTATGTCCACATGATTTTTTTTGTTAATTTTACCTCTTTTTGGGGTCCATTCTGTGACCTATTTGAGATTTCTGTTGACTAGGCTCATCGTATTCCGCCTCACTTCTATGGTATATGTCATTGCTTCTCACCCTGGTCCATCCCAGCTCCCTGCCAGACAGTCCACATTTTTGCTTGATCCCAGCTCCCGGGAGCAAAAATGTGTACTGTCCCAGGGTCCCTGAGGCCGGGTTTGAGAAATAATGGTAAGTGTAACTAGTCACCATTATGGATCTTGATAAGAGCTTCAAGGTGGCAGGATCAGGGTGTTATGAGATCTACTACGGTCTTGCAGTGTTGCGTTGGTTATCTTTATTATCTAAGCTTGTTGCGTTTCACAAACATTAATCCTCTTGACCGTGTTGTAAATAAATGTATCCATACACATCCTACCATGTTTATTACTGTGTGTATTCTTGGAAAAAAGTACATTGTCTTTCAGTTTGTTGCTTGTTTAATTTATTTCTGAGAAATTGCGATAACAAGTGCTGCAAGACTATTTGACTATTACTATTAGTGTCAAGACATGGGAAAGCCAAGACAAATCACTTCATGCTATGGAAGAAAAATGCAGACAGGAACTATTAATGTGTTTTATTTATATTTTGATTAAAGGATACCATGATCATGTGTTAAATTCTGGGTTTATATTTGTGGTATCTGGCAGTAGTATCCACGAGGAAATGGTTAACCAAACTGCAGCCATATATGGTTATTCGTCCTGATATGAAAGGACACATTTCTGTTACAGTACAACATCTCAATTCATCTGAATCTGCGTTTTTCATTTCATTTGCATCTAGCTAGTCTTGATTCCTTTTCTTCCTGGAAGTCATACATATTTTGCTAATGCACATTTTTCTGCTGTGTTATTTGTTTGTCCTCTTTCTAGTGCCTTCTATCTCCTGCGACGATGTCTGCTGTCCACTGAACTTTTTTCTCTGTAGAAGGCCATCTTCAGTCCAGCTTTAATCTAAGTAGCGTTTTTACTTGCAGTTCTTCTTCCCTTTTTCCTTTCTCTTCGTGTGTCTTTATTTACATAGGAATGAGAGGCAGGTTTCCTGTGTGGTTCTATTTGGTTTGTCAGCAAAAAAAGTCTGAAAGTCTTCAACTAAAGCTATTTCCAGTTTGCTAATTCTGTGTTGGCATGAATTGAAGATGATGGATAAAGGCTGTTTATTGCTATGGTTTGGGGGAAACCAGCGGCCATGTACCAAATTATTTATTCAGCAGCAAATTCTGAGCTAGAGAGGCAGTAGTTTCTGTTTTTTATTTGGTAGGCAGTTTGGGTTGTTAGGGAGTTTTTTGTCTGTAATTCTTACGCTTTTGGATAGGTCAGTGATTTCCTCGAAGAATGATTAATTTAAATACCTTTAAAGTCAGGAATTCACAAGTAAGCAAGTGGAACAATTAAAAATGGCTTCATCAGTAGTGGGGAAAAAAAAGCTTTACGTTGGGTGGTTTACTGTGGACATGAAAGCGTAAAGTGTGAGCAGTGTAAAGTGTGAGCTCAGTCACCACGCTGTGTTTACGCTCCGGAATTTGTCTTTTTCACATGATCTCCTTAGAGCAGGAAGTCGTTGGAGAACAATGAGTGGCCGAGTAACAGGATGCAGGGTCGGCCTCACCATGAGAGGCTTCGATGATGATGGCCAACCTCTTTATTGAGGGCTGCTTTTTAAATATCATCTGTGTGGCCATTTCTATAACAAAGCTCCTGACACGCTCACGCTCCAAGCGCTTCTGCTCATATAACTTTATACATAACTTTGTGTACTTGTATAGAAGAAGAAAATCTTGTATTACTCAGGAAATACAATTAGCTATATTATCTAATTATGTCATATTTTTAAGCTACATCCATGCTGATATAGAAATATTCATTGGCAATTTTGTTAACGCACATTGTTCCTCTGTGCTTCACTCTAAAAAACTATGTCGTTATGCACCTTCTGATTTGTAGCCAAAAAATCCTCTCTGACACATTTGCCGACATCTAAAAGAGCCGCTGGCAGCGCTAATGTTAGTGTGACGTGGAACATCAGTCACCACAGATGCAATAAGGCTGCAGAAGGACACCGATAACTGGCTCTGATTTGCCCAGGGCTGCACTGAGTGATTCCCAGCGACACCTCATCATCTGCTTTGTCTGAGCACACCTACTGTAGCTATCACATTGCACATAATTGAGGGCTCTCTACGTTGTTTATAGGACCTTTGTGGGCAGAAGTTGCTGAAAGATTTGCGGGCACCGCTCGTATCTACCCCTCCAACTCACAGCATTTATCTGTTAAGTTTGGCCTCAGGATGTCTTCACATTATGTTTTCGTTGAACAGGTTTCTTTTTATTTTTTTGTTTGTTTGTTTGTTTGTTTGTT
>JAODKN010000041.1:18055541-18066649 GCA_026774425.1 Petrocephalus zakoni | reverse complement strand
TTTTGGGAGGGCCCTTCTGCCTCTGAGTGAAATGCAGCCTCGGCCTGGCATCTTCCTTTTGGGGGGCCCTTCTGCCTCTGAGTGAAATGCAGCCTCGGCCTGGCATCTTCCTTTTGGGAGGGCCCTTCTGCCTCTGAGTGAAATGCAGCCTCGGCCTGGCATCTTCCTTTTGGGGGGCCCTTCTGCCTTCTCTGACTGCAGTATACAGAGTCCAGGTGAAGCAGTGAATAGACACAGCGTTCGGCTTGTGACAGCGTAATGCGTGCAGTTTAGGGGGCTCATATTCATGCTCATATTTATGTGCTTAATTCACAGTCTGGCCTTCGTAGGGCCCCTGCGAAGATGTCACGTTCGTCTTTTGTCTCTAAGCAGCTCCGGCTCGCTCTTTCATGCCTCCTGCATTATAATACGCAGTTACGAAGAGTAACTATCCACAACTCTTTCTGTTTTGCTTCCTCCTGTCGAGACGGGACATTCCTAAGTATTACTCCCACAGACTTTGTATTCTGGGATGGCTGGCTGTGTCATACAGTATTCTCTTGCGTTCCCTTGGCTTCTTTTGAATCTGTTGGATTCCTTTGGCCCATTTTACACTGAGAGGAAAAAGTCTGAGAGGAAAACGGTGATTTAACCCTTTGACTGGTTACCACCTGCTGCCTTCTCTTTGACCTCAGATCAGTTCTTATCTTACGTGAACCTTCATCAAAATGAACTGGATCAGCAGCGTGGATGTGATGCTTCAGTCAGGCACACATTGATTGTTACACGGATTGCAGTGAGCTCAGTTTTAATGAGTTTCTAGTGGCGATGACTTGCAGGCCGAATCCCTTTTCGCTCCTGTTCGTTGGCTGTGCTGCCTGGAAAGGATAAGCAGGTCAGTTTTGGTGGTGGAAGGCAGTCCACTCGTTCCCGTCTGAGCTGTATAGCTTCCTGTACAGGGGGCCAGGCAGGTGGTGTAATGGTTAGGGACGCAACCATGTAATCGAAAGATTGCCAGTTCGAGGCCCCAACCCGCAAGTACCACTGAGGTACCCTGAGCAAGGTGCTGTCCTAGGCCTGACCAAAATCACGATTTGAAACAATGCAAATCACAAAGGCTGCAGTTTCGGATATGCATTATACAGCATGTCTGAGCCAGGGTTTAAAATTGTCATTAGATTTGTTTTACAAATTCCTGCTGTCCTCCTTGTCTGACAGTCAGTCTAACCAAGGTCCTATTATTAGGGGTCCAAGCAGCATTAGCCGCAAAACTCCTATTATTTTCTTACTGGAATCGTTTTATTTTTATTACTTTATTTAACTTAACACAGTCACAGCTTTTGTGATAGTTGCTTTATGTGTCATTCTTCTATGCACTTACTTTACTATGAGTAAAAATGACGGCTATTTGCAAATGTAACACTTAAAATGCGCATGTAAAAATACAGTCACATTACCATCTTAGCTAGCGAACGGAAACATTTTTGGCAAATTAATGACAATTTAAAGCTATTTTGCCTTACATTTATAGTAAATTGGGCTGAAAAGAATGCGGCATAATCTGGTAATATCAATCACACCGAATCGTATTATCGGTAAAAAGTTCAGATTTCTTAGAAACTGCTGTTAGTGTACATGTCATATAGTGAACACTGAACTGAGTTCAAAAGAAAAAGCAAATCAAATCGCAATCGCAATATCTATCAGATAAATTGCAATTAGATAATTTATTAAAATCATTCAGCCCCATACCGTCCCCAAGCCCTGCTCCCCGGGCACTCAGGTAACTGCCCCCTGCTGTGTCACATGAGTTACGTGCAGAGGACACCTGTCTTTGCTTTGCACTGTGTGCTGTGGTGTCAACAATGACAATTAGTCAGCTTCTTTTTACTGTGCGATGCCCCCCCCGTACTGATAGGCCCCGAGGGCAGCAACCGCTGTGCTACTGCCAAACACTAGCTTCCCATTAGATCAACGTGAGTCACTCCTTCTTGCTTGCAGACACACTCTGGTTTTTGGCCTGCAAGGCTTCTGGTTTCCCTGGTGGGGATCGGGGGAGAGCTGTGCACAGCCAGCCACCTGTCAGGGTGCGGGGAGCCCCTCTGCAATACAGCACGCTCGCCCACTTTGGAGTCGAGCAAATAAATACGCTGTGGATTGCTGTCACTCATTTGAGAACCCCGACCCAGAGCTCTGCCATTCTCTTACAAATATCACATATCCTCAAGGGACAGACTGGAAATCGTGATTGAATTAAGCATTTCAGCACTGCGCCAGTGATTGTGACTCTGTGACTGCAACTCATTATACTCAACTGTTTGGTTGAAATAAAACCTTAGTCGGGAATAGTATTTTCTGGATCTGCACTTGTCTGTAATGGATTACTTCTGTGAGTAACTTCCTCAATACTGGCAGCACTTAACCTTTACTACTAGACACCTGTGTCTCCCCTCTATACCGTGCATGTAAAGTTTCATTTTCGCTAGTCCTGCTTTGAAGCTGCCGCTTATATCTGTCTTCGGTGTCCAGAAGGAGCTGCATGAGTAGTAGGGGTGAAAGGCCACAGATTCCATCCGGCCGCCCTTCAGGGATTCTGTTTGCTTCAATATAAAGTCTTTTCTGACCTCGTTCCCTATAAGACGACTTGTACGGGCAGTATGTTTCCTTGTTTTGTGTGTGCCTGATGTTTGCATTAGGTCGTGTTCGAGCCGTTTGTGAATCCAAGTTGTCCATCTCGGCTTGCTGGTGAACCTTTAGCCTTATGTGTGACTGGCCGTGCATCCGACACTTAGTGCCCTCCCCTCACTCTTCCGCTGCCTTACACTGAATTCCGTGTGATGGGAGTGCGCCATGCACCCCCCTCCCCCGGGGCCTCGGCTGGGAGGACTTGGATGTGTCAGATTACCGCATGGAACTCACAGTCAGGTGCTTCTGGAAGCCCTGTAGATAGGAGCCATTGTTATTCTCAGCTGGCATGGAGCTACAGTATAAATCATTTTTATTTCATCTGGTGGACGAGAAGAATGACAAAGGGCGGTTGCCGGTGTCATTAGATACGCTGTGCGATGCGGCCAAACATAGGCCCGTAATTGCAGCTGTCTTATAGCAGAGCTCCTCTCAAACTGGTAACGCAGTGCAAAATGCTCTGCTCATGCATTGGCACTGGAAGCCGCGCGTGTGTATGTACACACACTCTCATATACAGACACACTGCCTTGTTCTTTGTTAAATGTAATAATCAGCTTTGTGAATGATTTATAAGCCTGATCTCCATGGCGATGCCAGCTGGCAGTGTGCGGTCAGGTGGGGCTTCTGTCAGTGCCCAATAACAGCAGCAGGGGTGCCATAAAAGGGGGGGGTTTGGACGATTCCAAGGACCCCTGCCGCTAAAAAATTTGGAGCATAATTGGATTGGTCTGGGTTGGGGGCCCAATATGATATGCTTTCATGGGCCCCGGAATCTCTAGTGGCAGCCCTGACATGCAGTGAATGTAATCTCGCTGAATGAAAGCCCAGCTGATGGTGAGTGTCATTCTGCGCCGCCCAGCCCGCTTGTGGTGCTGGTTAATATGGCGTCCCAGTGCCGGGAGACACACAGCATGTCTGGTTAGCGCCGGGCTGTGCCCCACCGCACCTCTGGCCTCCGTTTTGACATGAAACCCCCTCCCCCACAGACTCCTCCAGCCAGCTGTCTGCCTCGCCCATGGGTTCGCCCATGGGCCACCGCGGCATGGGTGCCCACCCGCTACACCCCTCCATCCTCAGCCCGTCCTCCATGGGCTCGTCGGGCCAGCTGCCGTCGCCAATCAACGGCCTGGGCTCGCCCTTCTCCGTCATCAGCTCACCCATGGGCCACCACGCCATGCCCGCACCCCCCGCCTCGGCCATGGGCTTCGGGCCCACCATCAGCCCGCAGGTAAGAGCCCCCCCTCCTGGCCGCAACTTCTGCCTCTGTCCGGTTGCTATAAATATGCAGGCACAGTCTCTGCCCCCTGCGGTGTTCTTCCTCTCTGCCTTTCAAAGGGAGAATCTGCTTTCAGGTCACAAAATGCATACGCATATAGTCAGAATTATTTATGGTGCCGGGAAAGAAAGTTCCCTTTAATTGGTTAAGTGCTCTTATAAGTACCCTTATTTATTAGCTTTACTATCATAGGTTCCCTTCACACAGTTAAACCGCTGAACTTGAGTCTGACTTGAGTAATGGAAACTCAGGGTCTCGTTGAGTGGGGAGTCACCGCTCTGGGTGAACGTCTGCAGCCCATGAGAGCCTGTCCTGCCACAGATAAGGGGGCCACTGTTTACTAACAGCCCTCTTAATTGTTTTTAAAAGGAAGCGGATGTAGAAAGGCAGTTGCTGTTTCTCGACGGCCGACGGAAGCCCGCTTTCTTGCTGTGCATGTTTTCTGGTTTTGCTGAAGCACTGTTAACAGAGTTCATTGTCACAGAGGCATGAAATCACAACATAAACTCTGTGTAGAAGATCTAACATCTCGATATATTTAGACATACATTAATTCTGGCCCATATCATACTTAGACAAAATTCAGCATGTAGGTGTCCGTATGTGAACTGCTCGTTCTGGTATTTCCATTCTGATTGTCTATTATGATTGCAGCCAGCACGGCAGCCATGTCACATGAATTAATATTTGCCCAACTGTTTATCCAATGTACTTTTATGAATGGCCATGCCTGTCATGGGTGGAGAGAGACCAGGATGTATGTGCAAGTCCATGGGGTTTACTGGGTCAACAAACACAATCGCTAGGACAGGGACGACGCCACCTGACCACACACCCCAGCTCGGGGCCTAAGCCATTACATTCAAAGGTTAAGACACAGATGGAGCACATGAAGACAATCAGGGCATGATAATTGGTAATTACAAGACACACTAGGGTAACAACGTAGGTAAACCTGACAATGCCATTACAGAGAAGTTTTTCCCGCATAGATAGAGATAGATAGATAGAGATACTTTATTTATCCAGAAGGAAATTTAGGATATATTCTTAGCCAAAAATAATTGATAAAAAAAAAACCAGCCAAAGGAACTCGCATTTATCTTTATAGTTATTTACAAGCCTGTGTTTATCTGATCATGAAACTCAGTGGTACAAGCTATATTGGGTTGCCTCTCCTTCCTTTCTGCCCATGTTAAATGGCCTGTATTTTAATATATATACTGGCTGTATATGTATGTTGTCATGTTCAGAAGGTGTCTTGGCATTTATTTTCTGCAGCCATGTTCAGCGGTATAAATGAATAAGGTCTGTGCTGTTAGCTAGTTTAATGTGATTTGTCTTAAGTGTGCAGTGCGCTTAACGCCGTTCTGAAAGCGTTTGAAATGAGTGTCCAATAGCTTTACGAAACTAATTTCGTGTTGGTTTCTGAGGAGAGGAGGGGGTGTCACATTTTTCATTGTTTATCACACTTATACTACACTTATTTATTCTGAGCACTAGAGAGAGACTGAAATGTGATATTGAGAGAGGGCATATGATCCAGAAGAAGTGACACTATGAAATCACGGTAATTACAGTGGGCTGAGGCCAACCTCACCTCTTCCCCGTCGACTGAATCGAATCTTCACGGAGAAACGTTCTAGGCCATCGGAGGCCTCCGATGGCCTAGAACGAGGAGCTTTTGAAGAAGCCCTTTTTCTCCCACTAAATTTAACCTCGTAACTTTCGTATTCTCCTCCACGTTTCTCCGGACAGCTTGTCAGAGGCCAGGAGAGGCCAGGTTTGTGTCTGGCGGAAGCTACAAGGCTTCTTCCCAGTCAGGAGCAGAAAGGGGAGAACGTCACGTCGCACTGTTTCTCCTGAAGGTGTCCAGTGCTGCCCGTCAGGGGCTGGGGAGTAAGGAGGCGGTGCAGGTCACACAGCGGGCGACACTGGTGCTTAGCACTCAGCTGGCTGCTCATTGCATTTCTTGCTCTTTCAAAGCCTCTCATGCAGAAGAAGGTCATGAATGGAGCCATCCAGTTTCTTGTTTAACCCCCGAGGGTAAGTGTCACGGCCTGTCCCCAGGCCGGTCTGACCCCACCGCAGGCCCTGACCCAAACAACTAAATTCTCAGCCCCATGGCATGTTAAAGAAATACAGAAAGTGACTGGCACCCCTCTACTGCTGCTGAGAGAGTCTGAGACGACCCAGTCGATGAGTGTATCACAGGTCTCACATTAGCAATTAGCATCCGTCCGTTTGATGTGTCTCCTGTGGGGTAGCTTTAGTCAGTACTAACCTGATCCTATAATGCGTACTGAGAAAAGACTTCACCTTTAAAGCCCCTGTTTTAATTGCTACTTTTAGAACTGAAACTTCCTTCTCCCACCTATCTAAGCATCTTATTTGTTAACAGTCGGCTGGGGAACATGCTACCATGTCTCTCTAGTCCAGGTTTGCTCTGTCGTCCTCATAAATAAATAAAAACACATCCCGGCCTGTTAAAATGGTGTTTAGTGATCTTATGGACCAATTTGTAGAGTACATCATTCTCAGTACACTTTAGGGCCAACTTCTTCTGTGCTAAAATGGACTTTCCGTGTGGTGAGCACACCCCAGCGAGTTAAAGCTTACACGTATTTTGAGCACATTTTCTCCCCCTCTCTTCTTGTTTGGTCGTCGCTCCCTCTCCCCGTTCCGGAATGTTCTTAGCGATCTCCCCTGGGACGCTCCATGTGGGGATGTGCCAGGACTCGGCCCCACCACCTCGCTTAGTGCTGCTCTTTCGCATCCCAGCACTGGCTGACAGACACCTTGCAAATCACACTGTCATCCACACTGAAACCTTAGAGCGGCTGTAAGAGACGGCTGCGCGCTGGAACTAATTTTACACTCCGGACGACAATTGAGGAGGCTGTCTTGTAGTGTTCCGGTGAATCAGACCTTTCATAATTTGTTTGACCAGAAGCTCACAGTGGAACGAACACTGCAAGTACAGTGAATAAATAATAGTTTCTTTTTTATAGACTTGAGCTGGCAGCAGCTCAGAAGGTGTCAGATCTTCCTTCTCGATGGTAGCTTGTGTGTCTAGCAGTTACACGGCTGATCGTACCTGAGCGAGAATGTCACTGTACATAGAGCTGGTGGTGTTACTGAGTCAAATTACATTTTAATATGAAAAAGGTGTAAATGTTTTATAAGAAATCGAGCAAGAACAAGCAAGGTAATACCTTATTTATGATGTCATAAAGCTCTAACATTTAATTGTGCTCTCCATGGTTACCAGGAGGCTGAGGCCCCGCCGAGCCCTTTGTAATGTTGAGTGTTACAGGCATGAACTGTGAATAATGGTGGAGATCCGATTTACTGGCCGGTTTCAGTGAAACCACCAGAACAGTGGTGGGTGACATCATGACGCAGGCGTCAGAATCGGCCAACAATGGCTGTGTGTGTGACTTGGTCCAGTTTATTATTACATATGGTGGAGTAATGGGAAAAAACACAGCAGCATACAGGGACCGAGGACCGAGACACACACAGATACCCACAAAGCGGCGTGTGTCTTTGAAAACGTCAGTTGGGTTCAATTAGCGTGGAGGAATTTCTTAGCTTTTAGCTCGCTAATGAGGTAACGGCTAATGCATTTTTACAGATATCATGTGAGCTGATTAATCGTATCCAGACCCGGCGACATGGTTCCCGCGCTTATTGGACCTCCCGTGCACGTACCTCAGCTACAGCTTGTGTTGCTTGGACGCACATACGGCTCGCATATGGTGTGTAATAGGTCCGCCAGGTGTGTCGTGTGAAGTTCCCTCCAGAATTTATCACGGCATTGGATTTCCAAGGCTCCCCATTCGCTCATGGGATTACATGGAAATGTGGGTGTCAGCTGGCACACTGTGCCGTGTTTTTACCGCGGTGTGGCTCGAGCCACTTACTCGCTCTTCCCTTCACTGCCATGTCTGTCCAACTGTCCGTTGACGTGTCTCAGGTCCAGGAGCACAAACACATTTTGACCTGCTAATTGTCATCTGGGGGGAGGAGGGGCAGCTCATTAACCCCTGTAGAGAGGCTGAACCCTGACCCCTCTGTTGTCACCTGTGAACCCGGTCTGCCACAAGACGCCATTGCACTTTACAACCTCGCCAAATGAGCTTAGCAGGCCTTCGTTAACTGCCCAGGCCGACCATGTGCCACGCGTCAGGAGCGAATCGTAAAAAGGCCACCAAATGGGGTCTGCGCGCATTAATGACCAACCCCTCCTGAAACTTCCAAGAGCACATTTGGCCGTAGTCCTATAAGATCAGGAATCTACTCAGTCGGCCAGAGCTGCCAATGTGGTCTGAGTTTAGGCCATTGTTTTTCTTTGAAAGGGAGACATAAGTCACATTTACGCTCACGGTTTACGCTGCAGCAATGCGATCTGCTCTTGGACTCGGCGATTTTCCCAGCTCCTGGCTGCCAGAGGGAAGACGGAAGGGATGGGGGCCTGCAGATGATGGCCATGGCTATGGTCACTTCAGCCACCATTAATCAGGCTAATGCAGCTGTGACGTTATGTATTCGGATGTGGTCTGAAATTTCTGGGAAGTATGGAAAAAACGGAAAGTGGGATGAAGAGCAAATGGCTTGACAGTGTTTCAGGAAGATGTTTAGGCCCCATGCCTGTGATTTGCATATTTAACTGAGAAAGAGCCGATGGCTTCATACCAATACACACACACACATGCACATAAGCAAAGGGAGAGGCAGAGGCCATGTTTCCCTCCTACAGGATAAGCATGGCATCACGCAATGTGCATGCATACCGACACACACACGCAAACACGGAAGCAAGTCCTGCTCATTACTTCCCTGGCCGGAATATCTTTGGGAGTATATTAAAAGGGTATCAAAAATTAGTATCAAAGTAAAATGGCAGTTCTTTTGTGAAGTTAGTAACTTTATCTATATAGTCTTACTCCTTACTGCATTACATATATTTAATTCACTTTTTTGTTATGTCCTGCAGAAATCCGTCCATTAAATCCAAAAACACTATAAAACACATAAAATATGATTATGCTGAATTTAGCCTGCATATAGTTAGTGCCAGTCATTTAGAAATGACTATTAAAATGAGGCTACTGTAATGATGATATAATATTCATTTGAGTACCATTGCCAAGTGCAGCTCATTCAGACTTCATGTAACTTTCTGCTTTTCATTTTGGGAACACGTAAAGCTTGTCAGCTTGTACGTTTCCTCCATGTTGAGAGCTGAAGCTTCTCCCTGCATCCTGCATGTGTGCTGCGTATTGGTCAGTGATTAATGTAAAACAGGCATGTTTTTGCAGTGGAATGGATGTCTGGCTGGGAGGGGGGGGGGCTTTCTAGAACAGTGTAAATCCTTTAGTGTTCTAACTTTCAGTCTATCAAAACAACACTGTCAGTATTTCCTACCAAAGGGTAATGAATGAGTGGGACACAAAAACTTAACAGTAACTCAGCTAATACTGAAGTGCAAATCGTAAACAAATATAGTTGCTACTTACGATGAACAATGTGCCATGATTCATTAGTGATGAACACGCATGAGATCAGTATTTCACTTGTGTTATTCATGACTTGTTCCTTCAGTAGTTCACAAAGATTTACAGAATTAACGGATATAGTAACATATAGTAACTGCTTGGGATAATGCGTTACAATTTATTAACTGTGAACAAACATGAGATTAATATTTTATGTATATTATTTGTTATTTGTTCCTACAGTACTTTCTTCAGTGGTTCTTTTGGTAGTTTACAAAGGTTTACATAATTAACAGGTAACAAATATAGTACTGGCTTAAGATAAAAGGTGTGTAATAATTCATTAACGATAAATAAATATGAGATCAGTTTGTAAGTAACACTTCATTTGTGGTTCATTAATACATACGTAAGAGCACAATACTTCATTGTTTATGTCCCTTCAAGTAAAGTGTTACAGAATGAGTGCATGAGTTTGTAAAGCTGGATTTTGAAGCATGTGCTTGTCAGGCTGTTCCATGTCTTGCCCTTTTTAAGAATGCAGTATCATTGTTATTTAATGAGAATGGCTGTTGGGAGTTTTCTAAATCACAAGGTTTTAAAATCACAAGATTCTTATTGGTAATTGCTTACCTGGTGATTGGTAACTGCGTCCTTCATGTTTCATCATTGCGCTGCTCCCTTTGAATCTCAGAAGGACCAGTGAAGCCCGCCCGCATTCCTGCCTGGTAGTTTCCATTACTGTATTTCAAGTAAGTTTAATGAAGTCTGGTTTTCATCTTAAAATGATAAGGCTGGTAAATTGTGGGTTTTCGTAAGGGCAAAATGCTATTTGTTACCTGTGAATAATTTTTTTAAAGAATTTTTGGACGCATTTTTTCCCAGCCAAAGCAATGGGGTGTTTGACTGGCTGTGTGGAGAGTAAAGCCTGACCCAGTGATATCTGGTCATGAAAGGACCCATCCATCCGTCTCTGTTGAAGGAGCTGTGAAAGGCGGAAAGGTTAGCTTGTGTCTTTGGGGTGACGTGCTTTTAGTGTACGCTAGAGGTTTAATGAGAATACTTTGGTGTAGATTATTTAATTTCCTTAGGATGACGTCATCATCAGAAATGGACATAATGCAACTATTGTGGAATGTTGTTGCTTCGGTAGATTTTATCTGACGATGAAATAGGAGGTGAATGGAAACACTAGATATGACTGTGCTATCAAGACAATATACGCAAAACTGAAAAATGTCACACCTTTGCCTACGTGCCATTGCTATTCTCATCTATACGCCTGCCACCTGCTCATCCGTGCCCACTGCAGGACACACTTCCGGCCGTCGGCCAGGAGATGTAGCAGAACCGCGTTCGTATCTTGGGGCTGCAGGAGGAGAACCTGGCGGACACTCACACAGTACTGGGAGAATGTTCACACACCACACGCACACACACTCACACAGTACTGGGAGAATGTGCGCACACCACACACACAAACACACACACACACACACACACACTGTCACACATACGATGTATTCCTATCTTTATGGGGACACTCCATTCATTCCTGTGGACATAACCCGGATGCCAACTATGACACCCTTAACCCCTACCCAGCCCTAACCTTAACCATATGTAACCAAACAAAATATGAGACTTTTGGCATTTTTAGTTTT
>JAODKN010000041.1:18017024-18029510 GCA_026774425.1 Petrocephalus zakoni | reverse complement strand
TAATTATTAAACAAACTACCTGGAAGAACTAAAACAAGGCCTGGATTTGGAATCGAGGGCCAGATTTGAAGAGCCCCAGTATACTATGTTAGGCAGACAACAAAGACTCAAACCCCGTGCCATGTTTTTAAGTTACATTTGTCGCAAGAGGTAATTTTCACCAATATATCTGAAAAGCAACTGTACACAGGAACGTGGAGAAAAATCTGGCTTTTATGAGCCGTTGAAAAAGTCATTTTACACACACAGAAAAGGAATATGCCTTGGTGAATAATTGCATACGTATGCTGAGCCGTGAGATTTCCGATAAACAGTATAGAGGCAAAGTGTAAGAGCTGGGCTGTCGCAGTCACAGAGCGTCTCTCCCTGAGGCTCATCGTACATTACTACGGTATGAAGTTCCAGATGTTTAGACCAATCCGGCAAAGTGATGATCAAAAGTCAAAGTGTTGTGGCAGGTTCTACCAGCCTCGTTAGAAGTCACAGAACTGCAAAGCTATATATTAACTATATACCTATATATCGTTCATGTAAAAATCAGGTTTATGTACAGCAAAGTGAAAGGAAGAGTCGCTGAAAGGAGCAGGTCTTCGCTCTAGCAAGTCTACTAGAGGTCAACTACCAACACGTTCACAACCAGCTAACTGGTAAAGTTCTAAATGGGAAGCAAAGTGATTCCCAGCAAAATCGCTGACATTTGTTGTGAATTAAGCAGAAAACGCATTTTACAGTGTTGAGAAGGCTCTCAGCAGATGGGGGTCGCACGGGGTACGTGCTGGCAGCCTGGAGCGGCTCCTCGCTGGGCAGGGGGCGCCGCTGTCCCGTCTCACGCAGACCAGTATCCTTCTGAAGCTGGAGCTTCTCGCCAAATGGTTCCTCCTCAGCGTGGAAAAGCTGCGGAGGCTGGAGCTTAGCAGTCGCTCTTCCACAGTTTGATGGTCTTGTCGTTCTCCAGCGCGGCCGACGCGATGATGTTCTCCGTGGGGTGGCAGGCGGTGGAGATCACAACATCTGCAGAGCAGAGTGCAGCTGCCATCACTCCCTCCAATCTGCTGCCACAGCCCTCCCGTAAGCCATCGCTGTGACACCCAACCCACAACAGTGTGCCCCGGCTTTCTTCTGCCCTCATGGTCCCTGGACCCCTCCTTACCCATGTGTCCCGGCAACTTCTGCACAATCTCTTTAGTCTGGAGGTTCCAGATGTACACCATGCTGTCTTCCGACCCAGAGACGATCCACTGGGGAAGGTAGAAACCAAAACAGAGACGGTGAAGTGGTCTCTAGAGTGAAGAGAGCTTGTCTGGCTAGCAGCTAGACTAGACAGACCCAGTCACTGCACCTCCTGAGAAGAGGATCGTATTCTACCATCTAGCCTCACGTTTGGGACACAGCTCAGCTACTTACAGGTTATTTAAAGCAGGTGCTTAGGGGCAAATCGGTACAACAGCACTTGGGGTCAGAAGGCGCAGACAGTGACGCATGTCAGAAAGCTGTGCTTCGCAGGTACCGCTGTAACTACTTGCTTATACAAGTGGAAACCCAACAGACCGGTTCCAGAAGTCAAACCACTCTTGCATTTCAATACTATCATCTTCATGGGACACTGACTGACGCTCAGCAGGACAGGTTAGCCCTGCAGTGCGGCACCCACCTTACCGCCAGTGACTGAGAAGTTGGCAAACACACAGTACTTCTCGTTCTTATGGCCGGTATATGTCTTCAGGCACTGGAAAAGAAAGGCACGTTAAAATGGCACGGTGCTGCTAAAGTACCGCACTGGCGGCTCTGAGAGAACAGTAGGAGTTACACACACACACACACACACACACACACACACACACACACACATACACACATACACATACATACACATACATACACATACATACACATACACATACACACACACACACACACACATACACACACATACACACACACACACCTTTCCTTTACTGTAGTCCCACAGCTTCAGGGTGCTGCAAGAGAAAGATTTCATTCTGTGTTAAGACTAAAAAACATTAAGAACTTCGCCTACAGCCAGACATGGGGGGGTGCATTCCTGAGGAAAATCACAGCTACGGAACAGATTCCAGGACTACTGTTCTCATAGGGACCGGCAACTGGCGTGACGGACTGGCAACGAGACTCACTTATCCAGAGTGGCCGCTAAGATGTATTTCCCATTGGGGGAGAACTTCACAAACGACACTGGGGGGTTGTCATCATCTGTCAGACACAAAAGCACAGGGCCTTCGCACTCTGGAGGCTGAATCCATAGACCTCATCCACAGCAACAAAGCAGAGTGTACCGGGTCCTTAAAGCCTAGCCTACTGGGTGCAGATTCGGGGATCCCCAACATGCCGTTTACCCTGGAATATAAAATCCTTCCCGATATTATACAGTTGTGATCAGAAGTTTACAATCATGGGCATGTCATATTAATTCTGGGCTTTTAATGATTTATTTGTAAATGATTTATTTCTTTTTCCAGGGTGGGATGATTATACAGTATACAAGTTTGAATTTATTTTGGATTTTCTGCAGTCCACACAGGGTCAAAATTATACATACAGGCTCAAATATATACATTCACCCCCCTAATGTTTGGTTAAATGTCCCTTAGCAAATGCTTTTTGTAGCCATCTGACATAATTCTGGCTGGATGTCTAACCTCTTCTTGGCAGAACTAGTGGAGTTCATTTAAATTGGTTGGGTTCCTGGCATGGAGCTGGTTTCTAAGCATAGGCCACAAATAGGGTTTAGGTTGGGGCTTTGGGAAGGCCATTCCAGACGCTTAATGTTAATTTATCCATTTCAAAACCTCAAAAATCATTCTCCTGTTGGAACACCCTATTGTGTCCAAGTTTCAAGTAGAATTTGGAGGTCGTCCTTCTTCGTTATTCCATCCACTTCGTGCAATGCACCATTACCACTGGCAGTGAAAGAGCCCCAGAGCATGATGCTCCCACCACCATGCTTGACAGCCAGTGCAGTGTTCTTAGGTTTGAAAGCCTCACCTTCACTCCTCCAAACATGCCGCTTATCCTTGTGGCCAAATAGCTCAACCTTTGTCTTGTCTGACCATTAAACTTTTCTCCAGAAGGCATTTGGCTCGTCTATGTGGGCAGCTGCAAATTTCTGTTGGACTGGAAGCTGTCAATTTTGGAGCAGGGGCTGATATCTTGGTCGGCAGCCTCTCAGTCCATGGCGATGTAAAACTCACTTCACTGTGGACAGTGACACTGGTGTTACGGCAGTTTCCAGTTCATGGCAGGCTTCAGCCTTGGTGGTTCCTGGGTGGTTCCTGAACATCCTAACCAATTTCCTTCCATCTGAGGGGGCCAATTTGGGGTTTCTTCCAGACCATGGCAAAGTGGCGACACATCCGTCATAACTTACATACAATTGTTTGAACTGATGATCTTGGAATCTGCAGTTGTTTGGAAATGGCTCCAAAAGACTTCCCCAAGTTGTAAAAGTCTACAATTCCCATTCTTAGATCTTCACTGAGATCCTTGGAGTTTCCAATTGTTCTGAGTATTGGTCAATACAATCAGTGCTTTCAAACAAATCCTTTTTATGGTGGTAAAGAGGAACTACCAGTTGCAGTCAATCATGATCACCAATAAGAAGTTAATAGGCCTTGGCCTTCTGAAGTTAAAAGACATTCTAGAACCTTCAGCACTACTTTTTAAAAGATTTAGAGGACTGCAGAAAATCCTATTGTATAATCATCCCACTCTGGAAAAAGAACGGTCAAAATAAATCAATAAAAGCCCAAAATTAATGTGACGTTCATGCACATGATGAGTGTTTGTAAACTTCTGACCATAGCTGTATATGCAGGCAAAGCTGGGGACCCATAAAAGCAGCCAGAAATCATCACACAACCCATTTAGACACTGTACAAAATGTATAATGCAAATCAGAATTACTGGAACATAAATGAGCTATAAACAGGCCTGCATTTAGGTGCAACTCCTTTTGCTTTTGCATTCATTGAGGAAAAGATGATTTACCGATGAGCGTTTTAAGACACTGTCCTGACGCGGTATCCCAGATTCGACTGGAAAAAAAATAGATATTTCTCACATTAAAATTGAGAGACACTGAACACAGCAAGTGACATACGAGAGAAATTCAATTAACTATAATACAAAGACAGCGATTCTATACTAACAGGTGGATGTCGGCACTTACCAAAGACCGTCGTAGCTGCTGGACACAATCAGAGAGCCATCCCTGTTAAAATGCACCTGGAAAAAATACATTTAAAAAAGCACATTTACACCTACGGCCAAATGTTCGTGCAAAGAGGTATATGCTCCCCAAATAGAATATCTGACATTCAAATAAAGCTCATTCAAGTTATTTCAAATCCTGAATGAGCAAAGTGGAATAATTCTGAAAGTGAAGCAGAAGAGGAATCCAAGAAAAGGTAAAAACGAGAGACTGGGCACAGTGAGCAGCTGGAGGTGGGAAGGGAAATGAAAGGAGAGAACAAGCTTGTAAATATGAGAACGCCACCTAGAGGACACGACATAGCACTACTACAGGGGTGAAATGACCAAGGAGACCTGAAATGTCAAGTGCCTGTGGATTCTCCGGACTCAAACAGGACGGCGCAGGTTACCTGCCTAATACTGTGTGAGAAGTGTCACGTAAATACAGCCGGGCCTTAACAGGCAAAACAGCTGCCACTAACCGCAGACACTGGATCTGAATGGGCCGGCAGGGTCTTCAAACACTTCCCAGTCTTCACGTCCCATATACGCACACTCTCATCAAACTGCAAAAGACAGGTCAAGGATCAGTGGCTAAAATCTTTAAGTCCACCGTTACACAGTTATTATTTTTGTGGTCCAACAAATTAAAACTCAAGTCTGACCACTGGTGTGACGGAAGTCAGAGAGAATATTCTTCACCACATCAGGCGGAGAGTCTTGGGAAATGGACTTACTGATCCTGACACGATGAGGTTCGACTGGGGGTTGAAGTTACAGCAGAAGACATAGTTGCTGTGGCCCTTCAAAGTTTTCAGACATTTTCCCTATGAGAAAAACCCAGTTTAGAGGCTACACAGCTGACTATCAGGTCAGTCACAAAACCCACGTCCATGGCCACCTGTGCTGGAAGGGACACGACATTCATAACATCCAAAAGTTGTGTGGCATTTGGAAAGCCAGGGTGACACACTGGGTTCTGCATGTAGGACCTCCTCCCCCAAATCCAAATGTGCCTCTCACCGAGCTGACGTCCCAGATCTTCAGGGTCTTGTCATCAGATGCCGAAACCAGAAGATTGGAGTCTGAGGACCAGGCCACATCAGAGATGCCCTGGAGAAGATGCATCGAGTTAGTCAGAGCAGTGAATCGACATGCGAGGGTATCTCCGGTAACCCAGCGCTAAAAACCACTGTTTCCGTCTTTATGGATCCTAAGACCCATGGAACTTATTGCTGTCCGAGTAATAAGTGTGAGTCTTTACAAAGCTCAACATTATCAATCAATTTAGTACTACATTGTGATTAGCAGACAAGGTGACTGACAATAAGACTGCCTTCTTATAACTACAAACACAAACGTCATTGTGTGACACACATGGGGGAACTCACAAGTTTGTGTCCAGATATCGTTTTCTCAAACTTGCCATCATACGACCCCCATATTTTGATCAGCTTATCAGCAGCTGAAACACAAAATAATCAAAGCTGGGCTACATTACACATACACCTAAGGGCAGCACGCCTAAGGGCAGCACACCTAAGGGCAGCACACCTAAGGGCAGCACACCTCGGGCCTCTCATGCAGCGCACTCGAACCACAGAAACTACAACTAACTGAAAGTAAACTAGATTTCGAACAAAAAAATGTATATAAAAATAACTAGCTACATTAAAAATTAAACAAAAATAACTAAAGAAAAGAAAACTAAATTTAAAAATTTAAACTGGGGGACTCAGGGACTCGACACTGGGGAAAACGCGATCACACACGGGTGTCAAAGCCGACTGCTTTGTCTTCCCTGTGTTTTCATACAATCTATACAAACTGACAAAAAAAATAGCAATGTTTGTGCATGAGAACTGGAACCAAATCGAGACTATTACCACAAGTCACACTCACATCAGCCTGCTTTAAGCAGTACAGCTTAGACCAGGGGTGCCCAACTCCGGTCCTGGAGGGCCGGAATCCAGCACAGATTTCCCTGCTCAGACATCCTAATCAGCCAATTGCCAGGTTTAATTGGACTACTTCAGCAGAGAAATCTGCAAGCTGTGTGGGATTCCGGCCCCCCAGGCCTGGAGCCGGGCAGCCGCGGCTTAGACTGAATCCCAACTTAAGAGAGGAGAAACCGGGGGGGGACTTACAGGAGCTGGACAGCCACTCCCCGCTCGGGCTGAACTTGACGGAGGACACGGCCTTCGTGTGGCCGGCGAGCGTGAACTTAAGCGTGTAGTTGGGCTTTGCCGGTGTGGACTGTCCAAGAGTGGGGGGCATGGGAATAACAAGTGGAAGGCATTAGAACATGGCAAAATGAAGTGCAGCAAAGTAAAGGGCGAGGCTGGCTGCCCGGCCCCGGAGATGCTGGGATGGAGAGCCTCAGGCCGGGATGGAGAGCCTCAGGCCGGGATGGAGAGCCTCAGGCCGGGATGCTACCTTGCTCTGGCTGGCAGAGGCGGAGGCCGCGGGCTGGGTCTTAGCGCCGTCGGTTTCCGCTTTCTTCTCCTCCGTTGCCATGGCTGCAGGCCGAGCGGGTCGGGCGGATGGAGGGGGGCCGTGGGGCTGCCGGGACCTGGCGGGAGACGCACGCCTGTCACCCGGCGGCACCGCAACACAGACACACGCAGCCCGCCGACGCGATGCGGGCCCCCCGCCCAGGGCCCGGGCGAGGCTCGCTGCCCGCCTCAGGCTGCCCGCCCTCCCCCGGTCGCCGCACTGACAGCCCGAGGCCCGGGGCCCCGGGAAGGCGAGCCCGTGTCCGCCGCAGCCACTCACCGGCTCCCTGCCACCGGGCCCCCGCCTGCCGGCCCCCTCCTCCTTACAATGCCGCGGTTAGCGCGTCAGCACGCCCGCATCGCCCATCCAAACAATACGCGCACGCCCAGGCTACTCACCGCGACTAGCGCGACCTCTCCGCGGTGCGAGCCGCGCAAGGCGACGGGGCTGGCGGCTGCTTCAGGTCGGACCCCAACGCCGCTTCCTCCCGCGACCAACGTCCCTCTCGCTGCTCTGGCGGGGAATGTGGCGTTAGGCCGCCAGTGCGCATGCGCGGACGGCGGAGTACGGCGCTCGGGAAGGGACATGGCGTGGGGCGACGGCGCTGCGTGCTGCAGATATGTCTCATCTACTGTAGATGCATGTTTATGGTCAGGTGATATAGATTTTATGTAATTATTTTCTTATTTCCATATTCAAGTCTAGAGGAAGTGCAAACAAACAACTGGAAAATCAAACCTCCTGAAATTCAACTGAAATATTCCATTGGAAAAAAAGTGAAAGTGATTAACTGTCATTGTAGGCAGACCAGGGGTGTAGCTTTAGGGTGGACGGAGGGGACGTGTCCCCACCAATATCCTCCGACCATTGAAATGTCCCCACCAATAATTTAATCAATTTAGTCATAGGTCCCCACCAATGTCCAGAGCAAATCTCTGCCCTTGAGGCAGACCACAGCACAACAGCGAAATATGTGCTCTGAATTTAACCTATGTGACATAGCAGTGGGCAGCGAATTCAGCGCCCAGGAAGCAGCACCTGAGGAGGGTACCTTGCTGGGCGGGGAGTCAAACCAGAAACCTTTCAATCAAAAGTGAGCTTCTGTAAGCCACCACTCCCCGGATTTCAATGTCTGTATTTTACCTTTTAAAAAAAAAAAAAAAAGTTTTAAATGTCTGTTTCCTTCCAAATTTAATTACAAATCAAAACAAAACACACAGCTGGCCAGATTACTTCACATTCTGTGTTGAAAGGAGAAATCAGTGAATACGGCCATACTGAAATGCTTCAAAAATTATTAATTAACTGGTACACATCTGGCATAAACCTCATAATAATTAATAATGGCTATTTTTTCCAAGTTAAAATACCAAAAAGGAAATAGTCATGTAAACAATATTTTAATTAGAATCCAATGTCTTCCTTCAGGTGAAACAATGCCTGGAAATAATATGCCGAAAGGATCTTTCAGTCCTTAGTAATACCATTAGAAACTGTATCTATTCTAAAAACCTTCAACATGACTACCAGAAACAACTTGCCTAAAAGATTTACAAATACCTGGCAATAAGGCAGACCACTGACTGGACTAAAATGACAATACCACTCGATGGTTTATAATCTATAGTAACACATTTTAAAAATGTACATGAACACTGAAAGATTACTTTTTATAGGTTTTTCGGGGGCATTTGTGTAAACAGTCTTCAGCTGCCTGTTCTGCATTATTTTACCCTCAATATATTGCACTGCTTTGTAAGACAGCTGTTAATTATTGACATCAACTACTCTTTGGTTATGCAGACATTAAAGTATGACTAACAAATGTCTTAAGGAGGCCAAGACATCTTACTCCTATATTTCCTTACTTAGTGTCATGCCATTAGTCCAATGGATTTTCTTTCTATGCATGTGCAAACTAATTAGCTGGATTATTGTTTAAATGATCCAATGCGGCGTCATAGCAAACTTGAAGATGCACAAGGACTCGGGGCACCTTTAAGGGATGCCAGTCAGAGTGCATGTACACTAGTGCCTTTGGGCAATGGGAGGAATCCTGAGTATCTATGGATACCCACACAAACAACAGGAGAACAAGGTGTGCTTTATGTATGTAGCTTATAAATACAGTCTTTATTATACTTTATTACTTTTTTGGCTCATTCATATTAGTTTTAAGTAGGCAGAATTTGTTTAGAGCTTGCAGGGAATGCATGCAAAAAAACAAACCTTGTCTTATAAATAAGGTACTATAACTACGCCTGTTCATTATATCCACGAGTGATGTAATAGTTATCATATTTACCTGTATATTTACTTGTGATTTGGGCAGAACCATCATATAACTGAACTGGATTTTGGAATAAGGCAACAGCTGCACGGGTATTATTATAAACGGAAACAAATTACATTTATATCAATTTGTGCATTTCTTCCGAGTGACACGTTATTATTCTTAGATGATATAATCAGAAATTCTGTAGAGCCGATACTATAAAACACGCCGGTTATATCAATGCTGTAATTGAAGATAGTCTGCAGCGTACCACATTAGTGTGTGTGTGTGTGTATATATATATATACACACACACATACTTTTCGCTAATGTAGTACGCTGCAGTCTATCTTTAATGCAATTTATTAATATTTACATTGTAAATGATTAGATACTGTGTCCAGTAAAAACACTCTTTGTGCTTATAAAAAACACGTATTAATTTAAATTACTATTACAGACATAAATATAGAGCAATAGCAAAAGTGCTCAAACTAAATATGTAGCGTAAGTGCAAAGAAAAGTCATATCCACATTCACTGGTAAACGGTGACATCTCCGGTTCCCATCGCGTGGATTGCAAAAGTGACTTTAGGTTTTTAGGTTTCATCGCATAGTGCACCACTTTCTTTTGAAACATATCTTTATTTTAGATAAAATGAAAGACCGCGGCTATGTCGCTGTATAACGCAGCCCTCTCTTTCTGGGCTTGTTTTTTTTTTTAATAAGAAGCCGGCGTTCTTGTTATTGTTTTGATATGTCTTTCCAGCAATGACTTACCACCCAGCCACGGTGCAATGACGTATGGCTAGCTACTAGGTTATGTTAGCCTGTGTCTCGCCGCAGCAAAACGGACACGAATGGGTATTTCGGGAAAACGATTTACCCGGATACGAGACTGTAATCAATTTAGTCATTTACAGTACGCATATAAAGCCGGGCGCTGACTTCGGAGGTGCAAATGTTACATGGAAATCTCCTTTGATCTGCTAACCCTCGCGGACGCCGTGCTGGAAAGGCCAAAAACACCACCGCTCTCTTTCGTGCTGCATCTTGGGAAGCGTAGTGCTGCTCGCGATGAATATTAAGTGTCCTTACGTAAGCGTGCCGCTCGCGGAACTACAAAGACCACAAGCGCCCGCTTCGCCGCGCATGCGCAGGGGGCTGGTGTTACCTCGTCTATTATGCTGCTTCGCTGAAATAAAAGAGCAGCTAGGACGACTTCAAGCGAAACGCTGTTGGAGCCGCAGAGGGGGGAAAAAAGTAATAAACTATTTCTCTTTATTCGCGGTTGCTCGTTAAATAAAAAGCGGTTTAGGTAGCCACACGGGCTGGTTGTATTATTTAGAGCACGAAAGGAAGCGGTGCTGTTTGCTGTGTGTTTCAGCAGCGCTAACGTTATCAGTGCGCTTTGCAACAATGCAACAAAGCCTGCTTTCGCTAACGCTGGCGGCCGGCGCGTGAAGTTTGCATCGTGAAAAATTAAAGAGTGTGACGGGGAAGCGGCCCTTTCCGTGCTGGCGGTCGCGGCGTCGCTCGCCCGGCCGCGTTTGTGAGGCCAGCTAGCCGTATGCATGGCGTGCGGTGCGCGGCGCGGCGCGGCGGCTCTTCCCGTGTGGCAGCGCTGCGGGGAGCGCAGCCCGCTGGCCTGCGAAATAAGCTCGGCTGCGTTTCCCCCCGCGCCGCGTCTCTGCCCTGCCCGCCATCTTTTAAAGGAGAATGTGCGGAGCGGGGCGCGTTCCCCCCGAAAGGACAGGTCTCGCTCGCGTCCGGTCTTTGCGCCATTTGTATTCTGTACCCCCCACCTTTTTTTTTTTTTTTTGCACCATTAGCCGCTCGTGCGGGGATCGCGAGGGCGGCCGGCCGGCCGGGCGCGCGCCTTTCCGTTTCGCGATTCCGCGTGCTGTTTACTACTTAGGCGCGTGGCTCGGCGTAGATGCCGGCGCGAGGGCATTTCGCATTCCTGCCTGAATTGCCACCGTGCAGCGTGCATTCTGCTTTTGGCGATTGCATCTGTCTGCGGAGTTCGTTTTGCCGATTCTATTTGATCGTGAAGCTGCCGTGCGGTTTGTTGCACTTTTCAGTGTGTGTGTGTGTGTGTGTGTGGGGGGGGGTTGACGTTCCATTCATAAATTTGTCTCCATGTTTGCTAAATTATCAGCTCGCCGGTTAGCAGCTGCTGGCCGTGGGGCTTCTTGCTCGAACGCTCATTAAACGTGCCGCTTAGCATTAAATGCGATGTCTGTTATTATTTGCAAATAGTGCATTGCACGGATCCCCATTCACTTTAATAATACGAGATTAAATTGTAAATGTACAGCACGCGTTCAGGATATCAGATGTTGCCGTCATCGTCCCTGGATGGCGAGCATTCGTTCATTTCGCCCGTTTTACATGTCGCGTAAAATAAAGTCGCAAATTCTTACCGGTTATAACTGCATGCATCATGCAGGGGGGTATGCAGAGTTCGGGTTGTTATGGCACTGTCAGGCTGGGATACGGTGCTTGTTGGCCCGCAGTTACTGCTCTTGGGAACCAGGGACAAAGCGCGATTGTCTGAGTGTAATCTGAAGTGACCTAAATGTTGACTTCGCTGTTCGCACCAAAACTTTTGTGAAGTCATGATTTAACGTGAAACACTTCGTCCAGTCTGTCAACCTGGTGGACCGAGTAACCTTCGTATGCCTTAATGGTTTTTGCATCGACCTGTTGATTTTCCGGGGAAAAGGATTTATTTAAGAATGTATTCTTTTAATTTGACATTGATGGGCCCGTTATGTTAGAATGTATTTTGGAAGGAAGCTTAGAACTTTTTTTTGTTTGCTTAATTTAGACTGAGATGTTGATGGCAGCGCTACATTTGTTTTCATAACACATTGCCAACGCCTTGGGAGGAATAAAAGAGCGATCTGCTTACTGTGTGATTTGTGAAACAGTCCTGCTACATCTGTCATTCTTGCATCAACACACTATCAAATAAGGATTACAGTGTGACATGATTGTTTTCCATGTTGTGCGTATTTTTATCTGAATAATGTAATACTCGTGCTACTCGCTGAGGTTGTGGCTCTCAGACCTGAAGCCATTTGTATACTCAGATTTTAAAGGAGAATTTAAATATATTGTAATCAAAGTGCATCTTCCAGTTAGCAAAAATGCAGTGCAACTCTTTTTAAAGTTATAGAAAAATACTTCATCAAACAATATTAATCTCTTATTATTATGAGTGAATTTGTGTAACATTAAGCAATTTAAATATTGGGTCACTATGAAGGGCATCGATCGCTACTTGTCAGTCTTGTGCTGCTTTCATCTTGGATTGATATCCTCGTCTTTAGAGGCATGGAGACACGCAGGCTTGTTTGTTTTACATTAGCTTCAGCTATGATACCACAGCTGGTGAGGTGCTTATGTTTTACATTAGCTTCAGCTATGATACCACAGCTGGTGAGGTGCTTATGTTTTACATTAGCTTCAGCTATGATACC
>JAODKN010000041.1:18001410-18014397 GCA_026774425.1 Petrocephalus zakoni | reverse complement strand
CCGAATGCTGTGCTCTGTGCCGTTACACACTACTTCATTCTGATTTCCCCTTTTCCCCCGAATGCTGTGCTCTGTGCTGTTACACACTACTTCATTCTGATTTCCCCTTTTTGGCAGCACACCAGATCAGCCCTGAAATGGGATATCAGTCCCCCAAAGAGAGTGAAGACCAGAGACAGGAGCACCGTACTCACTGAAGACGCCAAGCAGTCGCAGACGAGGAGAGCATTCGCGAGCCCGCTTCCCTCCCCCCCCTCCCCCTCACCGCCATGTCAGCAGTCCCCTCGGCAATCCAGGCCCCGCCCCCAGGGGTCAACCCGCCTCCACCCGAAGTCACCAATCCCACCAAGCCTGGCAGGAAGACCAACCAGCTGCAGTACATGCAGAATGTGGTGGTGAAGACACTCTGGAAGCACCAGTTCGCGTGGCCCTTCTACCAGCCTGTTGACGCCATCAAATTAAGTCTTCCGGTGAGGATGACCTTCATGTCTTGCTTTCAGATGGATAGATAAATGGAGATGCTTTATTGATGCAGAGCTTGGAATTCAGGGTGCTAACTTTGTATTGTAGTAGCTGAAATGTCAGTAAGTGATAGATGTGCCCATTTAATGCAAGAAGAGTGAACTGTACTTACCTTTATCTCTGGGTCCCCTTTAAGCTGCTGCTAGACGTTTGTTAGATTATAGTGCCCAGGAGAGATTTTTTGCACTTGGAAAATTCCAGATTTGTAGTGGATATGATTCTTCATGTTTCTTTGGCAGTTTCTTAAAATTCCAAATCCTTTAATGCATGGAATAATGTTTTGCATACTTGTTTTTTTTTTTTTTATTAAATATGAACGGTTGGTGATCTTGTCCATATCAAAACTGAAGCAGTAATTTCTTGTGGAAAATACGTTAGATTAAGGCGAGCTGCTGTTTTTGTAGGATTACCACAAAATAATCAAGAACCCCATGGATATGGGAACCATTAAGAAGCGACTGGAGAACAACTACTACTGGAGTGCCAGCGAGTGCATGCAGGACTTCAACACCATGTTTACCAACTGTTACATCTACAACAAGGTAGGTTCTGAAGCGGCCCAGCCACTCAGGGGTGGCCTGCTCTCTAACGGTCCTGCAAAGAAGCTTCTGCTGTGTGAATCACCACCCCTAATATCCAGGATGTCTGACGCCTCTAGCAAATGTTGTTGCCTTAATCTCTCCTTGCTTTTGGATCACATTGGATAAGACGTTGCTTCCTTTTGACCAGGGGTGCCCAACTCCAGTCCAGAGTTTGCAGATTCCCCTGCTTAAACATACCTAGTAAACATGGTAATTAGCTGATTAAAATGTATTTGGGCAGGGAAATCTGCAAACTGTGTTGGATTCTGGTGCCCCAGGACTGGAATTGGGCACCTCTGCTTTAGAGCTTTGAATCTGTTTTTACCTTAATTGAATCACCCTATATCAGAACTATTCAAATCACGGTCTTCAAGATCCCAGCCTTGCTGATTTTCCCGCCTTCCTTTACCCGTGAGCCAGGTGTGAAGCCTCCAGTAATTATTCAATTAACTACTTGGAAGAACTGAAAACATGGTTTAAATTTGGAATCGTGGTCCAGATTTGAAGAGCACCGCTCCATATTTTTGTGGTCCTTAATATGGCCATTATGGTTTATCTGTGGATAACCGAAACCCTTAGCTTTTGACACATCCTTGTATATGTATGGGGTGAGGGTGTTATTCCTAATGTCACTCCTTGCGTCACAGTTGGGTTTTGAGGGTGAATCTCTATGCATACTTGATCATACTTGATCATACTTGTATTCTTGTGTATCCACTTAAGTCACCTTCAGTTGCTGAAGACTAGTTCCAACATTAAGAACACAAGTACATGGTAGAAATCCCCAGATATCCTTCTTGCTCTGCCCCAAATATCAAAGATACATTGGGTGTATCTTCACCAAACAAGACTAATCCCATGATTCATTGCACCCCAAGTTCGTTCATGGAAGGCGAGGTAGCAAAACCGGTCTGGCTAAGACCACAAGTACGACCTTTGCGTTCTTGGTAATGAGATTCATCAAAGTCCTCTGGTGATCGCATCTCCCTGCCTTTTTTCCTGAAGCCCACAGATGACATCGTCTTGATGGCTCAAGCCCTGGAAAAGATCTTCCTGCAGAAGGTTGCTCAGATGCCCCAGGAAGAGGTGGAGCTGCTACCACCTGCCCCCAAACACAAAGGCCGCAAACCCGTAGGGGAGCCTGGCCTAGGTAACGTCTGTGCAGACGGCGCAGATCGAGCATGAGCTTTATTCTGTTGAGAGTTGGTGATATAAAACGAGCTTTGCTACCATTGTGTTATGATATGGGGTGCAGGACATGTCTGTACATTGCAGGGATCATCATTCATGGTTTTAATGGGTGAAAGTAAAGCTGTGTCTTCTAAATGTATGGTATGGAGATGCTGGGTGCTGTGGTTTGTGTACAGACTGAAGAGTGCCAGTAGTAACAGTCCATATGGACTTGGTGCTCGGACTATGGGAGCGGTACATAGCAGTGTCACTGTGCTGCTCCTCACCGCTCCGTCTCCTTCCTCGGCCCGCAGGGGGGCAGCAGGTACTGGCTGTCAGCTCTGCGTCCCCTCCGGCCTCCTTCCCCAGTACGCCCACCACGCAGGTGACCCAGACCCCCGTCATTGCAGCCACACCCGTGCCTGCCATCACCCCCAACATGGCGCCGGTCCCAGCTGCACCGCCCTCTGCCCCCATAATGCCCGTTGTCACCACCGTGCAGCCTGTCGTCAAGGTAGGTCCGACTATCCAAGGCTCTCTGCAGCTTTTGGCTGACGGACACGCAGGGGTTACCATGGGTGACATTGGGCTCCATCTCGATTAGGGGAAGGCTTCTGCTTGGGTGTAACTGGAGCTCGTTGTGTGTCTTGTCCGTTGAAGTTTGAGCCCAGTCTTCATTCCTTCTTGCAGAGGAAGGGGGTGAAGAGAAAGGCAGACACCACAACTCCCACCACGTCAGCCATCACAGCCAGCAGAAGCGAGTCGCCCACCCCCCTCCTGGAGCCCAAGCAGGGCAAGGTAGTGTCCCGGCGGGAGAGCACGGGGCGGCCAATCAAGCCTCCCAAAAAAGACCTGGAGGATGGCGAGGTTCCTCAACACGCGGGCAAGAAGGGCAAGCTGAGTGAGCACCTCAAGCACTGCGACAGCATCCTGAAGGAGATGCTCTCCAAGAAGCACGCCGCCTACGCCTGGCCCTTCTACAAACCCGTGGACGCAGAAGCCCTGGAACTGCACGACTACCATGAAATAATCAAGCACCCCATGGACCTGAGCACCGTAAAAGTACGTCGGCCTTAGGCCACTCCTCACAGGCGGCTGGATCTGCCCCGGCCTTCCCTCCAACATGTCTGCTGGGAATGTGCCGTAGAAGCAGGGTTATATGTTATATGATGGGTGTTGGGTGGAGCGAGCTAGTTAGTCCTTTGTGGCACAGCTGAAACCTCCCTCGATGATTGACTTGGTGGCTCTCTTTTAAATCATCTGCACTAATTCTGCTCAAACAGCTTCTGTGAGCCCCAAACATTGATCTTGAGTAGCTTTTGATAGCTACTGTGTTTTAAGAAACTGTAGTTTTGGTAACTTCACGGGTATACGTTTAAATATGGATGGTAGGGACATGTCCCAACCAGTACTGTGGGAGTACCTGGTGTGTTTATGGTATTGATGAATTCGGGGCTGATTTGGCCCCTACCGATGTTGAATCTACGGCTGCATGGTATTGGGGGAAAATAAGTTACAGTGCAATATTTGAATTTTTGGCAATCATTATTTCATTATGTTTCATATTTATAAAACAATAATTTGCCAGGTAAGTTGGTGTTGCCACTAGGTTGTATTTTGTATTACTGGATAATTTAAAAAAAAGAACAATCATTAAAGCTACAAAGCTTGCTGAGCATTTCCCATGACTGAGTGTTTTAGCCTAAGTTATTGATGGGCTTTACCCAGCTGACTTGCGGCCCATGTGATTTGAAAATTGCATGTGCGTAACATGCCATGTTGATTTTAACATCACACATGACGCAGCATTAGTTGAAGCCTGACCCCTTTGGCTAGCGTCTGCTAGCATTTGCTACTGCTAGAGGTCTTAGTGTTGTGGCTGGTGCACTTTGCCCCGTAAGTCACCCTGGCTTAATTTTATTCCTCAGAGATGATGATCGTCATCCCTGTTTTAAAAATCTTACATTTTCAGTTGGATGGTAATTCTCGCAAATGCACTGTTTCTGATAGGACTGGCGTGCTGCAGTACTGTGGGGTAATGCTTTGGGAATGTGCCATTGGGTCTGCAGCTTCTTTATGGCACGTGGTCAACATTAGGCTCCCTGTCTCCATTGTCCTTGTCATGTGTTTCTGGACCTTGTCCGACCCATGACGCCAATCTGTTTCCATGTATTCTATTATCTAATCAATCTATTCTTGGATTTGTGAACAGTGCAGTTATCAAGACTGTCCTGTGATTTTACAGATTTACTTACTACTGTGTTCAGATTATTTAAAAGATCCGTTTATAGCCGTGGTGCAGACCATGGTGTAGATGTGAGTGAGCATTTTGCATTAACAGTATGTTGTGTGTATCACACGGTACCCTTTGCGCTATCTTTCCAAAATTTTCAGTGCTAATTGAATATTTAGGTTAATTGCCTGACTTTTAAGGGTTAAGAGTCCGTGGAAGGTTGAAGACTGCCTTCTTCTGCTGAATGATTCATTAAGCAATATTAGAGGTCGACCGATACGGGTTCTTCTATAGCTGATGCTGATATTTAAGTCGGGGGCGGCTGGTGGCCGATTTATTTTTTGGCCCAATGATTGGACATTTTCCCCCCTATTTGCATGGTACAATATCACACTAATATTATAGGATGCACATTTCTCAACTTAACATTTATTGAACACTGAACTAAGTGTAACATAAGTGTAAACTTAAATATAAATAGGGTGGCCAGATAATCCATGTCATCCCGGACACTGAGCTACTTCAGGTTTTACAAACTACTTTAAACCTGAAAGACTCCGGTCCTAGCGCAAAGTGTCCGGGATGACATGGATTACCTGGTCACCCTACATATAAACAAACTATATGCACTTAAATAAACGCACAAAAATAGAGCTCAATGTGGCGTGTTAATATGAAGGAATTTTCCATATACATTTTCACAGGTGTTTTACCCTTTAATTTGAATTTTGCAGTGCATTGTGGGAGCAAGTACATTCGCTAATGTCTGTAAATTTAACAAAAAAAAATCCGGAAGAAAACTCATAATGTCTTGGCAGAAAATTACCAGTACATTATATGTTTTTTACCGATTTTTCTTTTTTTTTTCTTTTCCGGATTTCCACCGTATAAACAAAATTATAAATCGCCTGTCAGTCAAATCTATAATGCTAGATCAATTGATCATGATCATATCCAGTCGCAGATTTCTCGGGATGAGTTAATTTTCTTCATTTACGGCCATAACCGGCGTGCTGCGGTTAAGGTACAGTCAGGGCTACCTTAAGCTATTCTCCTCACTTTGGTTCTAAAAGTATTTTGTGCAACCACTAAGGGAACTTTAAGGGATTCTATAAGTATAAGACCTAGATAAGGTGAAAAACTTAAATACTTACGTGAACATTTTAAGGAAACCTTAAGGAGGACATTTTAAAGGATGGTTTGTGCAACCAACTTGATTTTAAGGAAATAATTTAAGGTTAAGATTTAAGCCGTTCTGTTCTCTCCCAGGACTCTTATGAAAGTTCTGGCTGGGGTCCTGCACAGGCAGTAGCATGGGTCATGGGGCTGCCCGCAGATGTGCCTGTCTGTAAATCGGCGTACTACACTCGGATATCGGCCGATGCCGATACATTAAAAAAAAAAGCCAAATATCGGCCGATCTCTAAGCAGTATTTAATTAAGGTGAACCATTAATATGAATAAGTTTTCATTCTTCAGTGGAATAGATTTTCTCTAACTGTGGCTTAAAGGACTGAGGAACAAACTGGCACTGACTGTCACACACACCTCTGGTCTCATGCCTGTCACACACACCTCTGGTCTCATGCCTGTCACACACCTCTGGTCTCATGCCTGTCACATACACCTCTGGTCTCATGCCTGTCACACACACCTCTGGTCTCATGCCTGTCTCACACACCTCTGGTCTCATGCCTGTCTCACACACCTCTGGTCTCATGCCTGTCACACACACCTCTGGTCTCATGCCTGTCTCACACACCTCTGGTCTCATGCCTGTTGTTCTTGTTGCCCTGCAGAAAAAGATGGACAGCCGCGAGTACCCAGACGCCCAGAGCTTTGCTGCTGACATCCGGTTAATGTTCTCAAATTGCTACAAGTACAACCCCCCCGACCACGAGGTGGTGGCTATGGCCCGCAAGCTACAGGTGCGTTTGTCTCTGTTTGAACCTTTAACCTTTATTCAAATATAATGCAGCACATTTTAGGTGGAACAGCGTCAACACTGGATTTTTATTGATTTGGGTTAAAACAGTTTTGATTTATTGTCAAAAACCGTGGCGACGACAGGCAGAATCTGCTTAACCTGTACAGGACGTTCAAGTCTGTTTCTGTCTCTCGCTCTCCGTATGGCTGATCGTTGCCGTAGGTGCCACTGACCCCCCTCGTCTTCCCTCAGGACGTCTTCGAGATGCGATTTGCCAAGATGCCGGACGAGCCGGCAGAGTTGGCCCCGCCCACGGCCCCGCCCACCTCAGCCGTGGTCAGCAAGAGCACGGAGAGCAGCGAGAGCAGCGGCGACACGTCCAGCTCGGACAGCTCGGACTCGGAAGAGGAGCGCGCCACCCGGCTCGCCGAGCTGCAGGAACAGGTGGGTTCGGAACAGGTGGGTTTCAAACCGCGGATCCGGATCCCAACCCAAGGGTGCTGGGGAACAGGGGGGGGGGGGGTTTCTGTCTCGTTCCGGCCGCCTCCCGCCTTCAGCCGGGCCCTCCCTCTCACACTGCAGCCACGCAAATCTCTCTGCCTCCAAAGCTGCCCCCCCCCACCCCACCCCTTTTTAAACTGGAAGTTAACCCTCTACCGCCGTGAGCACTTGTTTGGGCACCTCCTAGTATAAATGCATGATGTATTTGTCTTTTTTAACATCAGTGCTGCTATATGGAATAGCTCTGATTTGTCATAATAACATTTTGAATATTCTTGTCCCCTGATTTCACTCTGACTTTTTTACCAGCCGTTCTCTGTGGATCACCCCAATGGTAACAGGGAGGGGGAAAAAAACGGGTGTGCCAAACATTTTCAGGTGATTTACGTTTTACTTCCCGCTCCCCACTGTCTCCTCATTTTTTTATTTTTCCTTTATTTTTATCGTGTATATATTTTGCACCCTGTCGAGCGAGCGGTAGAGGGTTAAGGTATTAAGGGAGAGCGTCCAGCAGGGGGCGTCCCTGGCCATCGGGAGGCGCCCCCTGCTGATGGATGGTGTCCCTAGCCGACGGGAGGCGCCCCCTGCTGACCTTTGGTGTCCCTGGCTGACGGGAGGCGCCCCCTGCTGTGGGTGGTGTCGCTGGCCAGCAGGATGCACACCCTGCTGACAGGTGGTGTTCCCGGCCATCGGGGGGCACCCTCTGCTGAAGGGTGGTGTTCCCAGCTGACAGGAGGTGCCCCCTGCTGGCGGGCGGTATCCCTGGCTGTCGGGTGGCGCCCCCTGCTGGCGGGTGGTGTTGCTAGCCAGTAAGATGCACACCCTTCTGACCGGTGGTGTTCCCGGCCGTTGGGTGGCGCCCCCTGCTGGCGGGTGGTGTCCCTGGCGGCTGGGCGGCGCCCCCTGCTGGCGGGCGGTGTCCCTGGCGGCTGGGTGGCGCCCCCTGCTGGCGGGTGGTGTCCCTGGCTACTACCCTGCTTCTCTTGATCTGCTCTCGCTTGTTTTCTGATTTCTTCTCAATCACTCTGACTGCTGTAAACTGGGGGAGCTGAGAGCAGGTGCAAGAGTTTCCTCCATACTTACCTATTTATTTTTTTAAACCCCCCCCTTCCCCACTCTCAGCTTGTGATTGTCCTCTGGCCATATACTCTCCTTAAGGTCTTTATTGGCTTTTTAACCTCTGCCACCATTACAAAAGAGGTAAAGACCTTTCGGATTGCTTACCCAGTGTAGGTCACCTGGAGTTATGTGCCCATAACGAGATGCAGCAAGTGCTTTTTGCCGTTTGACCAAATTGAAAGTGTGCTCCTGAAGTAATTTTCAGTTGCCTCCTAATAACCTCCTGGTATATGGGAGATGGTCATTATCCTAGTTCTATCCACTGATAACAGAACTCAGATGAAGCCATTGGGCAGTGAGTTCTGGGTAATTGTATCCCTTTGTGGAGTGGCGCTATTTTCCAATTAAGCACTAGGTAAGCAAGGCGAGTATTAACCTGCAAGCACCCAGTAGCTGCGAATCGTTCTTAACAAATAGGAAATATTTCATTTTCAATTAGCATTCAATGACTTGAAGGCAAATTGCAGTATTGAAGTTATTACTGTTTTTGTGTGTGCATTATATATGTGTGTATATATATATACGCGTATATATAATGTGTTTATATGTATATTCATATTCCTGACTGTTAGCTCCTGGTCAGCCTTGCACTTGCCTGTAGCGCCCCCTACCTGCTGAGGGTGCCCTGGTTGAAGGCTGACCCCCTCCTCTGCCTCTCTCCCCAGCTGAAGGCTGTCCACGAGCAGTTGGCCGCTCTCTCACAAGCGCCGGTAAGTAAACCAAAGAAGAAGAAGGAGAAGAAGGAAAAGGAGAAAGACAAGAAGAAGAAGGACAAGGACAAAGAGAAGGAGAAGCACGGCAGAGCCAAGCCGGAGGAGGAGAAGAAGCCCAAGTCTGCACCGCCGGCCAAGATGGCGCAGCAGAAGAAGGCTCCAGCGAGAAAGGCGAACAGCACGGTGACGGCCTGCAGGTATCTCCCCCCCGCCGGGGCGCCGTCCCATCTGTCATCCAGATCAGCATTTCAAACCAGGCCTCGCGGAGCCCCAGACGGTCTCCTGAGAGCCTGGAGGGAGCAAAAGCCTGGACCTTCTGGGGTTTCCCCAGGACCTAGTTGGGGAAGCGCCGGTTTGGATACCTGTAGAGTTGATGCTGCAGGCCAGTTTTATTCTTGGAAGCTTGCGTGAAGCCAACGCCTGTTACGACTGTGAGTGCGCGTGACTCATCATTAGTCCTATAGTGCTGTGCTGTTCTTCACACCATGACATTAGACTGATGGTGAGTCCCAAGACGAGTTTGCAGGGTCATAGATGCCTGGCTGGTTACTAGACAAAAGAGGCGGGCGAGGAGGAGGGAGAAGGTGGGCAAGCCTCATTGGCTGGTGCTCTAGCTGCAGCCTGGGGACGGGGGCGTCCTGAGAAGCAGGCAGCCGTGGCAGAGTGAAAGTAACATTAGACATGTAAGGTGAGAGGCCTTGCACCGCAGCACACCCTGTCCGCCTCTCTTGGCTTGAGGCTTGGCTAACGGTGCACCAGTGTGGAAAATCTGTCCGATAACGGATGTGCATTTTTGTCCAGTATCGTTAATACCAGTAACCGGCTAACCTCTGAGCCACTACGTGGCGAGGTTGCCGGATGTATTATGTTGCATAGTTTTTTATTCTGTGGAAAAACAAAGATTGATCGGTGAGCCTCCTCTAAATGGCGAAGGAGCCGATTAAAATCCCATGTTCTCAGTCACGGAATTATATTCAAATATCGCCTGACATGATAAACCGAGATCGATACATTGGGATAATGCCTTGATTTTAATTAGGGTTCAAGCACCGAAGGTGTGTGGGCACCTACTGTTTTTGTTAGGATTTTTCACTATTATTGTACTTTTCGCATTGGGAGTCTATGGCAGCTCATAGAACCGATTGGTAACTTTTTCTTTTTAATTTGGCACATTGATAGAGGACAGTTCAAACTATTCAGACACCAAGTTTGGGGTCAATCCATCCCTCTAGCGCCACCATCAGGCCAAAGTTCGACACATTTTTGCTTATAACTTTTGACCCATTTGGCCTAGAATTGAAATCTTTGATTCCTTTGAATCCTTCGGTCGGCCTGATTCGGATGGCTGTTAATTTCTGTCATATTGGATTTTCCGTCATAATTAATTTTGTTAAAAACGCACTTTTGCAAACTTGTCCTAGGCCGTCGATCAAATCATCACCAAATTTGGTTTGCATCATCTACAAAGTGTGCTGACAAAAGAAAAAAAATGTTGTTCAAAGAATTCTGCCAAGTCAAATGGTTTTCCCCCTGTTGTCCAATGAATTTAAGGACAAAGCCATCAAACAGGAAATGAGGCCATATTTCAGCAATGATTTGATCTGTCCAAACCAAATTTAGCATATGGACTTGGGATCTAATTCTGAGGTCACGCACTACAGATGGTGCCATTGCACCACTAGCGGGGGGCGCTACCATTAGCAAAAATACATTTTGGCTTTAGTGTTTATCAGTCTGTTGTAGAAAAATAAATCTTATTTTCCAGTTCTGGGGGATGGCCCCAGATCTTGGGAATTATGTCACCCTAATTTATGCAGCTGCCATATTGGATTTTGGTGAAATTGTAAGTATTTTCCACATGACACAAATTTGGTCCAATGTTCACCTTTGACAGTTGGCATACTGATAGAGGATAAGCCACCGTATACTCGCACTGAATTTGGGGTCAGTACATCCATCCCCCTAGCGCCACCATCAGGCCAAATGTCAAGATACATTTTTGCACTTAATCCCTTTGGGTTAGCATTTGGCATACTGATTGAGGCTAAGCCATAGTATACTCTCACTGAATTTGGGGTCAATCCATCCCTCTAGCGCCACCATCAGGCCAAATGTCAAAATACAGTTGAATCCCTTTGGGTTAGCATTGTGATCTTTGAGTCCCCTGAATTGCTGGGTCCTCCTAATTTGAATGCACCCATTGTTAATTTCAACCATATGGGATTTTTTGCTACGTTGAATTTTTAGATAAATTACTTTTGTATTTAGAGTATTGAGTTGGGACCCATTTCCAAAAATGGTGTCATTCCACCACTAGGGGCACTGCAATAAGCAAAAATGTGTTGTCCCAATTTGACGCACTGGCCTTAAATGTGTGGTTATGTCTGGAGGTTGTCAGGATTGGTCCTTGCCAGTCCTTCTGATTTCCTGTCCATGCCGTCCTTGTGTGCTTGGCCCCATTGTTGCTGCCTGCAGGTATATTTATTATTTTTTAAAAACATTAACCAATAACTGACATGATATGGTGTGTCTCTAGGCTTACCGAATGTGGACAGGAAGGTGAGAGTTTATGAATGGTTTATGATTTTATAAGAGATGATCAATGGATGGATATCAAGCTCTAAAAAATAATCATCACCTTCTCTTCATTGCTGCCTCTTTTCATTAATGGCTGTACCATCTTGAATGCTGTGGTTATTTGCTGGTCTCTCACCATCATGGGGGGATTCTGGGCCACTTTGATGCTTCACCTGGATGACACATGGGTTCTGAGGCCTGCAGTGCTCTTGGGTCAGTCACTATATGTTCATGGGATTTATATTTTGAATATGCCATTCCATATGCTTCCAGACAGGTAACTTTGGGCCAAAGATTACACTCAGAATACATTTTTTGTAGCCTGGTGATCTTTACATGTGATGAGAACTTCAGCCCACAAAGCCTCCACCAATCCTAATTGCCATCAGCTTCAGGTTGATGGAGCTGAGCATCTTCATGTTTCTCCCGCTCCTCCACGCTCGGGCGGTAGTCCGTCTCATGCGGGGAAAGCTTGTGACGCGACTCCGACTTTGCAGGCAACCGAAGAAAGGCGGCAAGCCGGCGGCGGCGGCGGGCTACGAGTCCGACGAGGAGGACTCACTGCCCATGACCTACGACGAGAAGCGTCAACTCAGCCTGGACATCAACCGGCTGCCGGGCGAGAAGCTGGGCCGCGTCGTGCACATCATCCAGTCGCGCGAACCCTCGCTGCGAGACTCAAACCCCGACGAGATCGAGATCGACTTCGAGACTCTCAAGCCCTCCACCCTGCGGGAGCTCGAGCGATACGTCAAGTCCTGTTTACAGAAGAAGCAGCGGAAACCTTTACGTAAGTCCGGCAGGCCGCCTTCACGCCGTCCTGGATCTCTCCTGGCTTCTCTAAGCTGGAGAGCCTGTCTGCTTCTAGGAGGAATCTCACCTCCCTCTCCGCCATGGCCGCCCCGCATCTTCTAATCTGCTGTCAGATGCTCTGATCTGCCTAGGCCTTATTTATTTTCCTCCCCCCTCCCTTTGAGTTGGAGTAGCCCCCATCCCTAACCCTTGTGCACGTCTGTTGGTTAGTTATCTTGAGTATGATTCCTGTTTGATTTCATTTTTCTATAGGCATATCCATTTTTGTAAGCCTTTTTTGCTTTGGACCACCCGTTTAGGTTTTTTTTCTTTTTTCTGTTTTTTTTTTTGTTTTGTTTTTTGTAGCCAAGTTCCTCATTTTACATGGTGTCTTGCCCGATAACGCCCACCTTTAGAAGTTTTTGCTGGATCACTGTAGTGATTGTTCACCGTCCAAATTATTTCTGGGGAATAAATAAGAGAGAGAGAAGCAGTGGTGCCGCCTGTCGCCGTGGCACTGAGGCCCACGTGTGTGGTGGGGGGGGTGGGGGGGTCCTTGTGCTTACGGTGCACCGCTGTGTGTCTCCTGCAGCGGGCACAGGGAAAAAGGGTGCCAAGTCTAAGGAGGAACTGGCTCAGGAAAAGAAGAAAGAGTTAGAAAAGAGACTACAGGACGTGAGCGGACAGCTGAGCAACAACAAGAAACCGCCCAAAAAAGGTACCTGTGTTCCAGGGTTGGACACCATGACGGCACCCAGTGGGCTAGAGGCAGGCTAGGACAGGGGGGGGGGGGGGGGGGGGGGGGGGGGGGGGGGGGGGGGGGGGGGGGGGGGGGGGGGGGGGGGGGGGGGG
>JAODKN010000041.1:17972560-17987032 GCA_026774425.1 Petrocephalus zakoni | reverse complement strand
TCCCAGCAGGGACCTGTCAGGGACCAGCCATGGCCCCATCAAGGAAACAGGGGAAATTTCAAGCGACTGCATCTGTAATGGCAGCATGTAGAGAGAAAACAGTAAAGGGCTCGATTCGCGAACCGTTCGTTTTAGCCACTGACAGTGTCCGAAAACCGTAAGTTTGGTTCGTTCATCAAATGACGTTCAGACGCGATCGAATCGAACGCAATGGCTCTTGGGATCAGTTCGTGAACTGTTCGTTTGAGCCAATGACCGAGTGTCCGAAAACTAGAAAAACCGAGTTAAAAAGAACGATTCGTTCGCGAATCAGCCATCACTAACAAGTATTACTGCACCGGTGTCTTACAGTAGCTGAGGGAAGCTATAAATACAATCCTGCTCCTGTGCAGCATTACCATAATTCACAAAGCGAATATTACTTACTTGTTATAATCCAGTCGCTGCTCAAAATGCTGCAGTTCTTCCTCACTGTCCCCAGCGCTTTCACTCAAGGAAAAGTTCTACTTCCCTGGATTTGGCGCAGGGCTTTGCCAGCGGAGGAGGACGCGCAGCGTTTGCAGTCGGTCAGTGTAAACACAAGCGGCCATGTGCTCATATTTATAGGCGTCACGCTGGGTGGTCGCACACATTTCCTTATCCAGTAACGAGCGTCGGATTAACATATCATTAGCATGTGAATAGCGCGATTCGCAAAGGGAGGGGCGATCACCGACCCCCTCCTAATTTTTATTCTCTTTGCAAAATCGTGAAAATATATTTAGCTTCTTCCAATATATTTCTTAAAAGTAGACCATTCAAGGTTGCTGGTGGTGTTTTTAAAATGTTTCTATGGCAAACACTGGCGGACTTATTTAAATGTTTCGGCGAATTTTCTGTTTTCTGCCGACCCCAGAGGGTTAAGCCATTTTCCTATCCACATTTGTTTGCAGGGCAACTGTCCTGCTCTTACCCTGATTTTGCAGACATCTAGCCCTTTCTATGACTTTTTTAGAGCCATTTTAGTGCCCCAAAGTTCGGGTCTCCATCGTCGAACTCGCCGAATCCGAACTTCCAGGTGTTCGCTTAACTCTAGTCACAAAAGCAAAATTACTTTAGCCTGACTTGATGGTACGGAGCCCCTTAGGTGTCACGGAGGAAAAAAATATTACCTCGCAGTAATCCATGCGCACTAATTAATAATCCGTGTGCTCAAATTAATAATCCATGCGCTCAATTTACTAATTTGTGCGCTCGAATGAATAATCCACGGGCTCAAATTAATAGTCTGTGTGCTCGATTTACTCATTCGTGTGCTCGAATTAATAATCAGTGCACTCGATTTACTAATTTGTGTCCTCTAATTAATAATCTGTGCGCTCAAGATCCTAATTCGTGCTCTCGAGTTATTAACTCATGCTGTTGAATTGATAACTCGTGACGCTCCCATTAATTTAAGGCAAGCCATTGGGACATAAGTACTATATGGAAACGTATTGCTGGCACGCCATAATAATGAAAAATATATGACTATCACGCTATAACATGAAAACATCACGTTGAAACGTGATATTTAACATATATAGAGGAAGAGAGAGCAACAGAGTGGATATCTGAGCCCCCTAAAACCCCCAGAGAGAGATCCAGGCCAAAACGGATGCCATTCGACTCCTCAAACAGGACACGCCTCCCTTTTATAATATTAGGTTCATTAACTCAGCAACTGAATCTTCTTAGTGTATCACAATCCATAATTTCTGGCACATTTCATAGTCATATTTCATATAGTCTGCCTTATTTCATAGTCTCCATTTTTACATGCACTGTTAATGTTAAAAACCATCCACCTTAGTCAGCAAGAGTAGATGAACTCTGTTACTCTCTATATATGTTAAACATCACGTTATAACGTGAAAATTATAAACGTGATAATTTTCACGTTATAACGTGATACTGCTCCATATGATTGAGTGCATTCAATTCCTAAATCAACCAGGGATTTGTGGTAAAATGAGAAGAATCTAAAATCAATAAAATAGTTTGTCATGTTGAATATCTATAATACAGCGCCTTCCACAATTATTGGCACCCCTGGTGTAAGATGTGTAAAAAGCCATAAAGTAAACTCATTTTGTATTGTGGCAGCATAATCTCACACTGAAAAAAAAATCAAGAATCTGATCTCTTATTTAAGTACATTTATTCATTGGGAAAAAAATCCCACATTAAGAAATGTGTTTATATCAAAATCGCCAGTGCCACAATTATGCTGTTAAGTGCCTGACCTTTTGGGGATCTTGAATGGGCCAGTGTAGGATTTGATGGCCGTTTTAAATCTATAAAGCCTAGGTAGAGGAAATAGATTGTGCCTGGGGGTGGTATTAATACTTTGTACAGCCCCCTTTTGCCAATAGGACAGCATGTAATTGTCCACCCAAGTCTCACGACTTTTTGTGCAGCCATCACGACAAAAATCTATTCAAACGTGCTGCGATCACGCTTTAGGTCTTTTTTACATGCTAGGACAACGCTTCACTACCCTATGTATTTTAATGCACAGTGCGTACCACTGCCACTATGAGCGCTGACTGGTAACTGAGGGGCGCGATCTGATAATGCTGCCGACAATGTGCGATGCGACCGTGCAGAACAGCGCCTGGTTTTTACTTCTGTTGCGTGAACGACTGAATCTCTGCAATCTAGTGAAAATATATTACACATCTCCCACTAAAAATTATGGATGCACCAATTCAACTTTTAGTTCCGATACCGATACCTGGGCTTTGGGTATCAGCCGATCTCGAGTGCCGATCCGATGCCATTGCTTAATTTATAAGAGTCATACTGTGGAGAGGAGATTATGATTAAGGAGACATCGGTCTTAAGTACTTGACTTCAATACTGCTTCCTAATTCTGGAAGACAATGGAACAAATACACACATCCAAGCTGAATTATTTACTACTAATATAATACCAGCAACAAGGTAAGATATCCTCATATGTAACAGGAATTGCAATTCAAGTGTAAACTTTTTGTTGCAGCAGCAAATCTTCAGGAACTTCATTATATAATTGTGTTTGACAAAGATGTAAACAAACACCACAGATGTTACTGCAAACGTGATCAATCAAAATACAGACAGGTTGTATAAACAAAACATTCAAACTGAACAGTAATCTACTCTTTGTTAAATGCCAATTAGAAAAATATTTTTCTGAACAATATATTTGCTGGCACTGCAAAAGTATCTAATACTGTAAAGAACTCAGAGTATGAGTGACATGTTACTCTGAATGCTCACTCAAACATTAAGCAGCAATGGCAGATTCTTTCTCATAAACACAAGCATTTCTGCTCTCTGCTGTTAGTCTGTTTCTCTTCTCATCCACAATGTTTGAGACAACACTAAACAGTCTCTCACTTTCAACACTAGTGCAAGGAGCACTAAGAAATTTTGAGACAGTGGCAACAAGACCAGGAAACCGAAGTTTCTTGTCTTCCCAATATTTAAACGGGCTGTCTGAGGTAGGAATGGTTGGCTCTGTCAAATATGTCTGCATTTGGACGAGAATATCTGAGCTGTTTGCTGCACCAGAGTCCACATGTTCCTCCAAAATTTCATCAAACGCTTTCATAAAAGTGCTTTTTGTCCTTGGCGAGGCTTCTACCTGAGGGACTTTTTCTGGTGGCTCCAAAACCTCTGATCTTTTGGACCTGTATATCCTATTACAATTTGCAGTTTAATGTGCGTTTTGTGAGAGAAAAGTCTACAATATAATTTAATGATTGTCATAGTTTTACCTGTCTTTATATCTTGGGTCAAGTAAAGTGGCAACTGAGTAAAGGGATTCTTCCTCCACTGTGCCGAGTCGTTTGTTGACCGCTTGTAGGAGCGTCGTTTTCATTGTTTTAATCCCAGAGTCACCCTCGTTCTCCTTAGCCAGTATCCATTTGAGAACAGTGACGGCTGGAATTACATCAGCGGCGGAGGATGTGGATGAGCTTACTTTCCTGGTTAACTCTTCAAATGGTTCTAAAACAACCATAGCTTTCTCTAACAAAGCCCACTGGTTGGCAGTCAGTGTCGCAGGCAGATCGTGGTCTGCTATGTAGGCACAAAGTGCTCGTTTCTGTTCCAGAAGACTCTGGATCATAAAATGCGTGCTATTCCACCTCGTTTTAACATCCTGTTGCAGGTGTTTAGGTGCATCTCGATCTGAATATCTTGTAAGCGTGAATGCAAGAGGAGAATGTTTAAAATGCCCCACAATTTGTAGTAGCCCAGTAGCCCTTCGTTGACCACTAGCTGCAGCGTGTGTGCTACGCAGCCTAAGCTACGCATTCCTGCGTTGTCCAATGCTTTTTTCATATTGCTAGCATTGTCCCGCAAAATTACGTGCACTTTACTCAACTGAATGTGCCACTGATCAAGCATTACCTTTAAGGCAGTTGAAATCGAGTCGCCAGTATGTGATCCGTGTAAGTTTTTAGCTTGTAGCACCGCACTGTGAGGCGTCCAACCAGTGTGCTGTTAAACTCAAAAGTGATAGTGGACACACATCAGAGCTCCAGATATCAGTAGTGAAGCTAATCGCTGGTATATCTTTTATCGCCTGTGATACATGTCTGCGTATTTTCTTGTATAGTTCGGGTAGAGCAGTCTTGGATAAATATTTACGCGATGGCAAACTGTACCGTGGTTCTAAGTGTTCGATAAGGCAGTGGAATCCCAGGTTTTCAACAACGGCGAGGGGTTGTTCATCCAGGAAAATGAATTTGAGCACCTTTTCTGTTATTTTTGTCGCTGTTACACCATCACTGGGGAGTTTCTCATGTCTTCTGCAAAGTTAACTGCTTCGAACACTCCCCTGGTTTTGTTTGGTTGAACTCCTCGTATTCTTTGGGATGATGTTTCTGGAGATGCTTTATTAAGTTGGTTATGTTATATTTTGCAGTGCTACTGCCTCCACGCGAAACATTGGCTTTGCAGATATTGCAAATATCAGTAGAAGTGGTTGACATAGCAAGCATGAAATACCTCCATACCGATGACATTTTTTTTGTTAGCTCCCTCCATGCTGCTAGCTCCTACTATAGGTTTTGTAAAAAAAAAAAAAAGACGTGCAGGTTCACCTGCGTGCTGCCGACACATAGTTACGTTCTGAATTGAGTTTTTGTGCACGCCGAATGTAATTTACGTAGGAACACATACATAGAAAAACTTAAAAATGTAATAATATAGATCGGTCAAATAGATCAGACCAATTTTACCGATATCTGACCCAGTTATTCAAGCCATTAACGGACAGATATCCGATATACGTATCGGATCGGTGCATCACTACTAAAAATGAAATAATAATGTGTTGATTCCTAAGCGGCTGAAAGAGGCTGAAAGGTAGTGAGAGATGACTGAATCTATGTGTGACCGGCCTGTAGTTTCTGTGCGCTGCGTTCTTCCTCTGCACAGATTCTCCTCCGCGTTGGGTTGGGTTTAATAAAGGAGCCAAATTTTCTTTCACGGTGGTCTTTGCTTTATTATGGAACTTCGACCGACACACTGTCCTCCTGTCCAAACATAAATGAAACATACATACGATCAGCACCCCCAGGTACTCTCCCATCCATTAACAAGAAAGAGCTCCCGCGCGAAACACGTGCACACATATGCGTATTTAGACCGAGTACATAAGAAGTGCAAACGAAAACAATCATACTGTATTACATGCAGACAGTATATAACATTACACAATCATGCATGATACAATAACTCGACAAACTCCCCGCTTACAAATAGAAAATATTAAGAACGCAAATTACATATAAAATAAACTTGGGAAAGTGTCACAAGGCATTATAAAGCTTCTTTTGATGTCAACATCACATTATAAAGAGGCAAAAGAAGCTTTATAATGCCTTGTGACACTTTAAGCTGTAAAGGCTTATAGAATGAGTTTATAATGCTTTATGGATACTGGCCTTAAGTAAAGTGTTACCGAAAAGTCTCAGTACAGAATGCATGACTACTTTAAGAATACAACTAGAATAAATGTTTTTTAGGGCGAAATGACGTTTGGTTACGTCCTAAGTAACAGATAATTTCATTTGACTACTTTGTCCTTTTTAAATGACAGGCATAAAATGTAGGGGTCGTTTCGATGGGCACTTTGCTGGTTCTCCGTGAGACTGAGTTGCCGCCCCCTTGTCACAGCCTCTGAGCTCTGCCTCCCACAGGGCCGGAAGAGAAGGAGAGATGGGAAATGCACTTCTGCCCTGGATCGGATTCCTGCTCATAGGCTTGCAGGGAGAGGTTCTCCATGCTTCCTGAGGGGAGGGGTCTTGCCACACGCTGTGGACACGCCGTCCCGGCTTTCCTTTTAACTTCGTCAAAGTGACCAGAAGCTGGTCTAAGAGCAGAGGAACGGGATCCCTATGGCCAGGGATCTGGTGGATGAAAGCGGGTGGGCTTTGGTACTCTGGTGAAAGTGCGAGTGACCATGTGATCAGAACTGGTGCAGCACACACTGGGTTATGTGCAGGACGGATCTCATTTGTTTGGAATACTGGCACTACAGTACAGGGCTGTGGAAAGGTCCAGGCAGTGCTGGCCTCTTTGCATCATATAAAGGGAAGGACATGGTGTTTGGGGAATCTCCTGTCACCCGGGGGCGGGTAAATGATGTTAAGGCGTCGTAATGCTGCACGGCATCTGATTTACAGCTCAGTCTGAGCACATTGGTTGGCTTTAGGAGGGCTCAGAATGCACGAGGAATAAAATGAGGCTAATGGACCAATACAATATTCATGTGTATTTCCAGTTAAATTTACCGCTGTGAAACGGACATCTCTTTTGTGTGTTAATAGGTAAATAAACTGATACATGTTAATATAGTTGCTTCTGCTAAAGATTTGCTTTTAGATTGAAAATCCGGTGATGGGGTCGGCTCTCTGATCCATGGATGTCTTTGCTTGATATGTGACACCATCTCAATAGGCAGATAAAGAATCAGAGATCAGTGATATTTAGGGCTGGGTATTGGCACTCATACCCCGATTCGGTTAGATTCTGATTCACAAGCTAACATTTCGATTCAATCCAATTTAGGTTTGATTCTAATTCGATTCAATCAGTTTTAATTCAATTCAATATCAATCCATGAGGAATGAGATATGGAATAATATATGGCGTCTTTCCATATTTGGAGAGTTTAAAACAAGGGTGGGCAATCTTATCCGCAAAGGGCCAGTGTGTATGCAGGTTTTCGGGATAACCCTAAGGTCAGCTGTTCAAACCCAGGTGTGAGAATTCTTCAGCCAATCAATCCTCTAATTAGTGATCTAATTAGGGAGTTGCAGCGAAAACCTGCATACACACCGGCCCTTTGCGGATAAGACTGCACACCCCTGGTTTAAAAGATCTAAATGAAACATGAATTTACAGCTTAAACAACTTAACAAACATATGTACCAAAACATAAATTTAAATCTTTTTATTTGGGGAACAAGTGTAAGCCCTGAGCTTACAATTTGATTAATTTCGATTCACAAGTGGCCGATTGGATTTCATTTCCACTCTGTTCAATCTGCGTTTAAGACACATTCACTAATGCGATCAAACCTGATCTGTTGTAAAAACAATGAGAATAGCCACAGCACTGTAGCATTACCATCACAAAGTAGTCAAAGAATCACCGTTGTTTAAATTACCACTACATGATGAAAATAATTTATTTTTGTAGCTACCTGTGAATAAACAGACCTATTTCCTCCACACTTTCGCTTTTGCAGTTGTACCAAGCCTGAAATGAATGTTATACATGCAGACTTTGAGTTGCTTTCATTTGCTTCAGTATTACCCACTACGTTTGAAAAACCATAATTTACCGTGTTCTCGTAGATGACAGGTCACAAACGATAATATCTGTTTTCTCTTTACATTGTTTACTTTTATTTTGTTTAATTGACTTTGTTTTTATATAACGTCATTTCACGTCACCATAAGCGGGGTACTGAAAACGACTGGTGTGGAAATAAAGAACTACTCGGCTTGACTTGCTTGCACTCACATGCTCAGAATACTCCGTTACCATGACAATGCACCAAGATGGCGGTGCGAGGTGACTGAACTATACTATAGCAACCCTCCTATATGTGGGTAAGAAAGTAGTGCCACTTATACACAATTCAGAGGAGATCATTTCAATGTCACAGGGAAAAGTCATAAATTAACTACATCTTGGGATTTTGTAAAATCGTTATTTTTTCCCCCACCCCTAATGCTAAGCTGTAATACATCCACCATCCATGTCTTGGCTGGCAGATGGCGTACCATTGGCCTAATCCTAATCAACATTGACCTGATCATTAGGACATTATTGCAAGAGCACATCTGGCACTACAGTAAAATTTGCTGCTGATCTTAGTTGGCGTCCACATGAGGCTGCTTCCATTGTCACGTTTTGGATTATTTTCGTGGGCCGGTTTGTGTAATTCCTTCAGGGGCAGGCCAAGTTCCTGGAGTACAAAAGGGTCAAGCCTCCTCTTCTTTTCTGCTGAGTTCCTTGGTCCTGATTAAAGACACAATGAATTCTTCCTGCCTGGCTTCAAAAGAAAAGGCATAGCTGCCTTGCTTCCTCCCTCCACCCTGGACTGAACACCAACAGTCATCTGGAATCAGGACCGAAAGGTCAGAGGGCACCCTGAGGAGTAGAACAATGGCATGCTGAACATTTTTTTTTTATTGGTGTGTAGACTGAGAGTAGTGTGTGACCAGACAGAGCACACCCAGTATCTAATGTTTGAAGGCATCAGTGCCAGAGTGACTTTGAGGATCTGCTGTGAACCAATCACTCATTCATTCCCGGGCCCAAAGTTCCTTTCATCCTTCAAAATATTCCATCTCCCAAAGAACAAGAGTGGCGTTCTCCTCGAGAAATCCGTCAGAAATTCCCAAAATAGCCCCAAGCACTGCTTGCTGCCAATTATTTCATAGCTATGTTGGATATGTAAATAGGGAAATGTGTGTCTTTGTTCAGTTTCACTCTGATCCACCAAGCAGACGGCTCTCCACCCAGTACTAATAGGGCACAAATCACACCGGCTCTCCACCCAGTACTAATAGGGCGCGAATCGCACTGGCTTTGCGGGTACATTCGTGTCAGTTTTGTGCATGTGAATACGTCGCTGTGTGCATTTTTATAGACGGCAGTACCTCTGATCATTCCCGGCTGCCCTTGCAATGGGTGAGTCAGTGTTTTCACATCTGACTGCGTGTTCAGCAAAACAAAACCATCAAGTCAGAAAAGCCACACTTTTTTCTAAAATGATAATGACTGTTTTATATGGATTTATATACAGAGTCAATTCATGCTGAACATCTGTGCTTTTCTGTACATGTCCAGCCCCAGGATTAACTGAGTAATCCTGTTATTATAGGCTAATAGCAGCATGTGGTTGTGAAAAGCTAAAAGATATTGTCAGCTGTTTCACAAAAGAAGTATTTTACCCAGTGAAACCCTCAAAACAAGTTGAACAGACTCAGCTGTACGCCTGTAACGCACTGAGTATAACCGTAGCTTGTTGTTTTTCATTTTTTATGTCCCACAAGAGTAATGCACAAGTTCTGTAACATTTGTAAGTTCTTTCTGTAAGTTCTTTTATTTTTTTGTGTGGCAGGTGTCTCCATGATATTTTAGGCAAGCAGATATGTTTTGAAAGTAACAGTATTTAAATTGTGTAAGCTTTTAACATCCTTGGCAGTGCGCTGTCTTGTGTGTTAATGTGCAGGCAGGTTGGGGATTTTGCTTGTTTGCTTGTTAAGGACCCGTGCGTGACCATTTGGGAGACTGCATAGGAATGTGTCCATATTCATCCGTTTGGGGACAAATTTTGAGAGAGCATGAGGGCGTCTTAACAAAATGATAACATCTCTTTCCAGAACTTGGCTTAATAGATAACATAAGGTTTTCACTCTTGGTTATTTTTGTCAGTTTTTTTTATTGGTTGAGCAGTACTAAGTGGCATACTAACACTGAATTCCGTAGGAAGCACCTGCAAAGCCTGCCACGCGGACCTTCTCATGCACGTGAGCAATGGTGACTTCTGCTTTGGGTCTCCGCTGGGCCCACCTAACTGGGCGTTAAGGTTCTGTGCTGCAAGATAAATGTCTTTGAGTCTTGCAGTTCATCATTGTGGGCAACTGCTCCGAAACACATGATCATTTCGCTTTCCAGACCTTCTTGGGGGGGGGTTTCTATGAATCTTGGAATCTTGGGGGTGGGGGTCCACCACATTAAGGGTGCTGGGGTGGTATTATATTGGCCAGTAGGAAAGCCTGATCATTGCTGAGACACACAGTTCATTGTTCTGTCCGCTTCCTCTCCCACCAGAGTGTTCCCGTCTCTATTCACATACAAGAGAACAGGGCTTGTCTGCACTGTGCTGAAGCCTTTAATGGCGTTTGCTTCTCTGAGGTGCTGTTTGACTACAGTGTGATGGCATCTCTGTTAGGCTCACAGCAAGACTATTCCGGTGGTCAGTTTGCCGTCTGTCATTCAGGGAGAGGAGGGCTACCGGTTTCAAAAAGCTCATTGCAACTCAAAACTGGTAAATAAAATGCATATTTTAGCCTGATACAATGTTCAACACCCCATAAAGGTTTCACAGTGACTCCAGCACTCGACCATGACTGCTCTTCTTCCGAGCGATTTATTTTGTGTTGCAGTAGTATTTCAGGCCAATAATCTGATTTATTAAACATTGCAAATTGAGTTATTTGTATCCAGTTGCATTGCTTTTTTAATTGTACATTTAGTTAGTTATTTTTACCTAGTTAAAATCTGGAACACACACCAACAGGCTATTTAGCAAAAGCAGGCCACCTAGATGCATGTTAAACTCGTGCAAACTCCATACGCATATCACAAAGCTGAAGGGGGAAGATGCAGCGATCCACTGATCCGGCTTATCCGTACACAGGCTTATCCCTACACAGTTTCGCCTTTTTATGATCCTCATCTTAAGATACAGATCTTCTACATTAGCAGTACATTAGATGTCTGTACCTTTCACTGTGTTAGACATGCACCTTCATGCATCTCAGCTGAATCTACATGGAGGTGATCCACTCTTTTTGGGTCATTCACTCCTGCTTTTCTGATGAGACGCCATAATCTGCCACTCGCGGGCCAGCCACTTGGGTAGCTTTTCTGAAAAATCCAAGATAAATGGTTTGTTTGTTTGCTTGTTTGTGTTCTCCCAAGCGGGTAAGCCAGGGACTGCTAATCTTAGTCTTCAGCAGTAAGCATTTCTAACTCTGGCCTTTATCCAGGCTTCACGGACAGCATGCTTGGGAGTTCATTTTGGGGAAAAGTAACGTGCGGAATAGTGTGTTCGCTGTTACTGGAATCAGTGTCCATCTTATTCACAGTTCGAGGAGGAGGAGTATTTATCCTAATACGATTCTGCTTCGTTTTTGGGTATTAAGGTATCACCTGATGGGGATTATATGCTAAACTCACTAAGATGCCGATGTTTTCCTGTTTATGATTTAAGCTTTGTATGCCTATATGGGTTTTGCAGTCTGACTGTTGTAGAGCTTAAAATGAAAAGTCAGATTGTAGTGAGAGGTGTTTTTCTGGCTTCTGGTTTTAATGATGATATGGATAGTTCACTGGAAAGTGGCAGGTTATGGTCTGGAGGGAAGCCATATTCATGACTGGGATTTAAATAAGTAATATGGATCACTGGGGTCATTGTATGTACAATAAGGGGCAGCCTTTATCTACAGTGAGTGTTATGGTAGCCGGGGCTGCATCATCCACCCATTCATTCAGTTTCTGCAGTGGCTTTTCCAGTACACGTCCTTGGTGTGGCTGTGTTATGGCTACACTGAGAGATGGGCTGACCTTGCCGCATAGTATAACATATCCTACAGGACAATCCACCGCAGACCCTGTGAGGATCATGCATGCAACCCATCGGTTTTTCATTTGGTGTCAGTATCAAATCAGCCGGCTCACTTCAACAGAAGTGTTTTAACAGGGCGTAGAAAGAAGAGGAAAACGCTTAACACAGACTCCTACATCCTAGCCAGTCACGTCTCTCTGACACTTCTAGTTATTTCTTTTCAGAGAGACTGATAGATGGTTCTAAACTATGGCTATTTTAACAGATCAAAGCTATTTGGCCACCTGACAGCTAGCAAGGTATCAGCGGTCTTGTCTGGGATTATATTTAAAAAGGTACATTTTTCAATGGCCATGCTAGAAGTCAGTAAGTCTTATGTTATTTTACATACTATAATAGAGCAGAATGGGATATTTACTCTGACGTGTGGGTAATGAGTCATCTTGCCGTGACTTAAATGCTTTCCAAAACGTTTCTAAAAAGAAGCCAATGTTCGAATGACATTTCCGCTGCATGAATAAGGCAGTTTCTGAGAGCTGTGTGGGGAAAGTGCATGTCCTGCCGGGTTCCCATCGCGCCTTCTGCCAGAGTGACCTTTACGCTCATCATCAGCAGTGACATGCAGCGGCCATCGCTCCCCTACCTCGCAATTAGGAAACCCACTTCAAAACTCGGCAGGATTCTTCTTGTTTTGCCTAATGCTCCTGCCTTCACCTTCCGAGTGTCACCCTTCGCCACACTGTGAAACCATAGCAGTCTGTAGGTTGGACGTCATCACCTTCCATAAAGGGCTGTAAATCAGGCTGTCCTCTGCACAGTTTGAATATTAGCTGCACGCTAGCACAGTAAGTAGTTCCTTAGGTTCGTCCTCCTGGGTTCCGCGTGTGGTTCCTGTCCCCAGCTCTGTCTGTCTGTCTGATACAGATTTGTTGAGTATTCACATCTGCCTTTTTCCGATGCCTGATTAGTGTTTTTGTGAAGGTCAGTTTCCTTCACTTGACCCTTTACTTAATAAGGCTCAGAATACCTATGTAGATTTCCTTCCTGCTAAGCTGAACACACAGTAAATGGGCAATGCTTCACGGATGCCTGCTCTTTCTTTGGAATATCTGTGGCGTCTAATTAAACCTAAGTCCACTTTAGGCATTGTTGGTAAAGGGGAAGAGACCATGAAGACAGATTTGAAAGGCTTGCGAGAACCGGGATTTGCTCCACAAGGAGTGCTTTGGAGTGGAATATGATACTAGGAGCCTGGTGCTGGTTTTATGGTTGCAGGTTTTGAGTGTGTCAAAAAGCAGAGCAACCTCAATAGTCTTCCGTGTAGACACGGACATCATGGACACGTAGACATCAGCACCCGAACATCAGCACCCGAAAGACATCCAACCAACAAAGCTGCAGGGCCTGTTGGGTCAGACAGCGTAAGCCAGTATCCCAATGGGGTTCCACATGCTGGTGAACTGAGGCTTTTTGAGAGTATGGCACATACATTGATTTTTTTATTGCTGTCTTGCTTTTGCTGTTGTTGTATTTGAGAGGGGTGTTAGCATTCTAGAGTGAAATTAGACCTGCTTAGAACGGTTGAACCGCATCCAGTTGTTATGCTATAAATGAAGGGCGTTGGGTTCATGTTGCATTTGCATCTCGGAAAATCTGCATCTCTTCACTTTCATAGTGACAACTGCCAGTCGCAGTCATGCTTCATGGAGTAACGTTTCCTAAGCAGTTTTGTAGATTTCTGCAGTTCGGTCTATTGCACACAGGCCACTGGAGGGGACAGGGAGAAAAAGAGAAAAACGTTTACTGCAGGAAAGCAAACAGCCATTATCATCATAATCATGTTTGTGTTTTTAATAGCTGCTGACTTTTTCATGAGGCTTTTGTTGACTGAGCAATTAGCTGATTAGTAATGTAATCGGTGCCTGTTTTACAACTTATCTATCTGTCAAGGTGAAGTGGAGGCTTTTATGATATGTGTATTTATGATGAAATAAACTGTGCCACTGTGAGTGTGTGTCTTGCGATGGACTCTTACGTGCCTCATGATATGTGCTATCTCATATGGGCTTCAGGTTTACCACCACCTACACTGAAGAAGCATGTTTAGAAAATGGATATGTTAACATGGCTAGAAGTTTTATGCTATTTACAGGTAAAATGGAGTCAATAGAATTCATGCTTTGGTCCTCCACTGCCCCCCCTCCCCCCACAGCCCTACAGTTACTCTGACACAACGTCAAATGAGTGAGTATCCACTGGGAAGCAGGTGCGCTCACTCAAGAGATTAAACAGGAGATTTTAAAATGGTGCTGAGGACAGGACAGTCCTCCTCTGCGGATATTATGACCATATTCTGACTGTTTTGCCTTTTTAGGGTTTCTCTGGTGTAATATTCATGAAACATGCACCATGGAATGTAGAGATTAAGTCTTTGCTAAGTAGGGTCATGTAGAGAATCTGATGTGGAGGACTGAGGATTGAGATGGGGCGAAGCAGACATTTTTGCAGAGTAGCCTCTGTAGAATGAAAATAAATTAGTTTTTGTCCTGCTTTCGTCCTGCCCCTGTCATACTTTTCATGGAAC
>JAODKN010000041.1:17952425-17972460 GCA_026774425.1 Petrocephalus zakoni | reverse complement strand
ACTTGCATGGGGCAGTGGTGGCATACTGGTTACGGAGGTGACTGTTTGCCCCCGTCACACTTTTCATGGAACACTTGCATGGGGCAGTGGTGGCATACTGGTTACGGAGGTGACTGTTTGCCCCTGTCATACTTTTCATGGAACACTTGCATGGGGCAGTGGTGGCATACTGGTTACGGAGGTGACTGTTTGCCCCCGTCACACTTTTCATGGAACACTTGTATGGGGCAGTGGTGGCATACTGGTTACGGAGGTGACTGTTTGCCCCGTCATACTTTTCATGGAACACTTGCATGGGGCAGTGGTGGCATACTGGTTACGGAGGTGACTGTTTGATCGAAAGGTTGCCGTTTGAGTCCCCGACCCGCAAGTACCGCTGAGGTACCATGAGCAAGGCACCGCCCCCAAGCACTGCTCCCTGGGTGCTGAAATAGCTGCCCCCTGTCGTGCCACGATGTCACGTGGGTTAAATGCAGAGGACACATTTCAGTGTTGTGCACTGTGTGCTGTGACGTTTCAACAATGACGGTTAGTCACCTTTCACTTCATATGAGAGAGTAGAAACTAGGGTTTATGTTTCCAGTTAAGATGTTAACACCCTTCTGCTGGTGTGAAACCATTTTTACAGTAATTTTCCTCTGGTGCTGGATTTTCTCCATTGCTTTTTAAAAAGATGTGCTGCAGATGTCATTAGACTAGGCTGGAGACAGACAGGCTGACACAAATTAATGGACAACTTCTTTGGCGCTGTGAAAAGGGGTGTCTGCAGCTCTGTGGTGGGCCGTAATGTCCATTAGAGAATGTGCACTCGTCACCCCTTCGACAGAGCGGGAAGTCGCCCGCTGATTGACAGGACAGATAAGGCAATAATCAGGAGAGCTCCAAGTCTCCAGCCAGTCCCATTATTGACCAAGAAACCAAAGTGGGAACCACACGCTGAGAATAATGATGTGATGCTGCTCCCTTTAATGAATCTTTCATAGGTCGGGGTGCTGGATAGGTCAACAGAACTGGTGTGATAAGCGCGGCTGTTATTCTAGCTGCTCCCTGGAAATGGCAATTATGGGGCAAGTCGCTAAACACACTGATTTGAGGCTTGAATTCCTGTTTTACTGTCGATCGCAGTTTCGTCTTTCTGCTTCAGCTCAATCAAAACACGGGCGCTGTTGCTTTTCACTGGGAATGAGAGTCAAGCCCGGTCTAGTCCTTGAGCCCCTAGTCAGGTCCTGAGATGTGGGATGGACAGCTGAAATGGGAGTTTGTTGCTCAAGTTCTGCTGATTCGGCTGCGTGTGGAGAAAATGCAAAGATGCACTATTGCTTCTCTAAAGCATTTTTTGTTTAATTTGCGTTTGATTTTTTTTTTGTGCCTGCCTGGGATTTTTCCTTTTTTCCCTCCCAGTTTATTAGCTTTTTTTACTTGAAGTGCCATGAATTTTGTGTCTCCCGCAATGTGCTGGGCTTACAGGACAGGGCTTAGATGTGCTTATCAGGCCAGTGGGAACAATGGGGGGCCTGTCCTCCGCCGGCCCACAGTCGCTCCTAATGGCCCCTCCGAGCTCCCACCCACTACAGCTAATGGTCATACTGTTTTTAAAATCTAAAAATACCCCGTGGACGCCGGGTAGGAAGCCGGGGGGAGTCTGGGGCTTTGGTGGAGGTGGCTGTTTGAAAGAACTGGGATGGATGATGAAATGTATGGGCAGACCAGAAATCCGCTGGCTGGCTGCGGGGGAAACACGGACAGGAATGCGGGGGAAACGCGGACAGGAATGCCACGGGGATGGCGAAAGGCCAGGCTTGTGGGCCTGAATGGGGAGGGTAGGCTGTGCAGAGTGCCTTCCTGCCTGCAGTTATGAGACTGCTATATATGGAATATTTGTACTCTTAGCCGAACCTTCCTTAAGCTCATTTTGCTTATAAGCTAAAACTGAAACTGGCATTCATTGTTAAAATTATATTAGGGGAAAAAACCCTGCAATCTTAAATGGGCAGGACAGTAGCTTCAATGAAACTTCGGCAGAGCCTTCCTGTATTCTGCAGCTAAGTGATGGTAGGATATGAGGAGCTTTTCCTTTGTGATTGAGTTGCTGAGTGTCAAATTATGCATTAATATGGAGCGCTGCGGATTAGGAAGGGGGGGGGGGTTCCGTGCCCTCCCTGCCAGGACAGCAACTGCACATTTGAACTTGTGTTTTCAGACATTTTTATTACTGTTCACAAGTAATAAAAAATTTGGACCCTGGTGAGATATGGCCTCTATTAAAAGGAAAGCCGGGTGCATGTCAGGAGTACTGATTATGTTGTATATTGGGGTATTAACAAAACTGTACAAAACAGAACTTTTTAAAAAATGCCACTCCGTAGGCTGCAAGGTGAAACAGCTACTCAATTATTCATCCAAAATGAACATGGTAGGGATATTAATTTGGACAAAGAAAGATTCTCACAGAAATTACAATTGTACGGCTCCTGCCTGTTTACATATTTGTTGTTTATTCAATGTGTCTGAGAGGAAGACCCTTAACTTGTCAGTCGTAATTTGCTGATAAACCTTTTATTTTGGATTTTTTTTTCCCATCCTAAGAAACATACAATCCGTGAGCTTTGTGGTGTTACTCAGCCTTCCAAAGGAACAGAACATGGCTATGTTCCTCACAAAACAGCTGAAGTCAGAGCATGTTGAACGGTGTTCTAGAAAAATCAGCGGTTATCTATAGCCTTGGCTTCCCGCACTGAATGGTCCACAGATCGTAATTCATTATGACTCTTTATCTTCATTGATGATTCTGTAGCTCTTTAAAATAAGTTTTGTCCTTCTCATAGCTCCCCTGCCTTCCGGGTGACTCGTATGACCTTAAAAATGTCAGGAACTGGAAATGAATTGTGTTTTTTAAATGGATTTGTCTTGCTTGGTAGTAGGCTATGATTGGGGGGAACACAGAGGCTGTGTGTGGAATGGGGGTGGGTCACTGTTAGCTTCTGGAAGGAGAGTCAATTCAATTCCTCTGCCCTTGTTCCAAGCTATTATACAGCCTGTCCTGCTTGGTTTCCCTGGGTATCATGGGCTGAGGTTCTTATGCAGTCCTGAGAGCCATAGCAGAAAAGTACTTGTTTTTTTTTGGTCCAGACGAACACCGGGACTGTTTCGTTACCATTCCCCGGCAACAATATGGCACTTTTCCATGGCCACCAAGAACCAAGCCTAACCTGATCCACACCGCGAGCTGGCAGTTCCCCTTTGTAAAATACCAGAACCGTACCTGAGCCATAAATGCACTGATAAGGTGCAAACTTACGAGCAGGGCCAAAAGTGTGACTAAACTGATCCGATTGCATCACCACCATATCAATGGTCAAAATACAGAGTTTCTGCCCATGGATTATCTGAAGGAATGAAAGGGTACATTTCATATATTATTCTGTGATGTACTAGTGCATCTTAAAAAAGTACTATAGAACAGCGAAAGGAATGGATTTGTAAAGCAAATGCAAGCCAGTGCTAATTTCACTGTCATTACATAGTAACGTAACGAGGTGATTCTCGCGTATGTGCTAGAAGATTAGGAAATTAGCACATAGTAAATCAGGACATACTGTACACTATGCGAACATTTAACAATTATCTGTTTGGTTTTACATCCTTGCCGCTCTCCAACCCCTACAACGCCTTCACCGAGATGAACCTTCTGCAGGGGAAAACCTAGGCGAGTCAGAACCACGCTGTCAGAAGTGTCTCTTCACAGTTAGGCTCGGGGCCAGTGAAAAAGCACCAGTAGATTCTCTCTATAGCTCATGGCTCAGTTTGAGGTTTTCTTCCTAAGTCAGTTTGCTTTCGAACCGTTATTTTATTGTGGCAGTGTCTGTGTTTTGCAGGGTTGAACTGGAAGTAGTTGGATGGTTGAGGTAAGAAATACCAAGATGCCTGATCAGTTATTCAGTTTATTGTGATAATGTGCCCAATTCTTTCTGCGATGATCCATATACCTCCGGTCCAAAAGAGAGAACAAATGCAAATTAAATTGGATTTTCAATGTAATTATTGTTGTGGTGAAGGAGGTGACATAACATTAACACCCACAACCACTTCCTTCTTTAAAACATACAGATAGACAACGTGAATATAACAGTGAAATGAATGCGATCAAAGTTGAATGAATCTGAAAATTATTAAACTGAAGAGGAAACTATTAGGACTGTTTACATAACACAATGGTGTATGCAGCTCGGACAATGATACTGAAAACTCTCCGCATTGTCCTGAAGCTTGTTCCTCCAGAACATAGCCGCATTTTTGTTTGTGTGAGGCCAATGACCCGAAGCGTTTTGGCAGATAGCCTCGAGCTTGGGAAAGCCCTGCTGATGGTCAGGAACTGGGTGGAGCTTCCCAAAGACTGTAATGAAGATAACCACAGTTTGTTGTGAAGACACCTAAGCTGACCTCCAGAGTGATCAAACCGACATGACAAGATGTTAATGGAAGCCAATTTATGCCTTCAGTCTATTAAGTACAAAGTCATCTTTATAAATATTATAAAATTGATTTGTAGATGTCATGCATTCTTAGTAGAAGTTGATTTCTCTTTCTACCCATATGCTGTAGCACAGATTAGACTGACTTGTGGGTTTATCCATCTGTTATCCCTACCCATCTCTAGTCATATGCCCTCTTGTTTTTCATTATTTGGTTATTTCTGTGTTATTAAGTCATAGCTGGTTCATTATACTTCTGTATGTCAAGTCAGTTTCATAGTACCAGCTCTGAAAAACAACTGTATTACACTGAAAGGGGTCATAGGCAGATAAAAAGCTTAATTAATCCACACCATTAGACTCAAAGATGTTTTTTTTTTTCCCCTTTTACTAAATTATCATGGACTCAATTTCAGGCCGACCATTAAGTCCAGTATGCCATCCGCAGCACTGAGCAGAGCTGGGGCTCTATCGTAATGTATGGCTGAATGGATCCCTCATTGCTGGCTCAGGAGATGTCTGCAAAAATGGAATGTGCCTTGATATTTCCGAGGGTGCTCGGTTCCAAGGGAGCCTTTATCACTCTGCTCATCCTAAAACTCTAAATGAAGGCACACTTGAGCTGGAGAAAGAGAGCACTTATAGTGCCTTCAGTGTCCACTTACCATGACTGGACTCGGGGAGGTCAGTAAATACGTTTTATTCGGCCAAGACCTGACAGAATAGAGATGTGAACCACCCAAAATCAGACAACCCCCCCCAGCATTGCCTGGGTTTCTGCCTTATTGGACACAATACCACAAGATATTCTAAACCACCAGGCTGCTGACTGAATAGATGGCTCCGGAAATGAAGCGATCAGAAAGAGGACTTCAGGGTGGATGATGGTAGTCTTAGGATAGGATAAGAACCAAGATACAGGACAGGCCTATAAGATGAAACCTGACTAAATGAATTACATTTACATTTTATTAACAACTGCTTTTAAAGGAGCATACATTTCTGAGAAGGCAGGGTAAAGGGTCCCTGGAGCATTTGGGCATTAAAGGCAGCAAAAGAACTCTGCACAGCCCTGAGATTTGAACTGGCAGCCTTCTGATCAAAGGCATAGCAGCTTAACCTACTGAGATACAGGCCACCGGAAATCAAAAACCAAGGAAACAAGTGTCTGCCAGACAAAATGGAAATGCAAAGTCACAGAAGTGAGCAGCAAGACTGAGCCCCAAACTGAGCTTGCGGAGCTGAGCCCTGGGCTTCCCATTTCATTTAAGGTGCTAGGGACAGCCCCCATACTCCCTAGATGGGGCCTTGGGGCCGGGGTGCACCTGGAAAGAGGAGGGGAAATCAGTGAAAATAACATAAAAGAAGAGAGCAGGATGAAGCACTTTGCATGCTGTTTTTGCACGCCAAGTTCTCACACACTTATCTCTGTTGTGGCTCACAATACCACTTTCTGAAACCCCAACCATGTCACAGTAGAGGTGTCACAACATACCTGGTGCAATTAGAATTTCAGTTGTATGGATTTATCTTTCCTATTCCGTGTGACAGGCGGATGACTAATGTGGTTTGATAAAAGCGGGCCGCGGTTAATGCGGAAGCAGTAGTGTAAACAACAGATCGTCTGGTGAAAGTGCATTTAGTTTTTCTAGCCAAATTCTATACTGTACACTGTATACTGAGTTCTGTACTGTACACTTTGCACTTCGCATGTCAAATTGTTTTGACACTTCCTATGTAGATATTTCATACAGTTCATACAGTGTGAAATCCATCTAAATTATACCCCTATATGTACAAAGTTACTTCTGTATGAGCTGGTAGCACTACGCTGTGGACCCTTTGTTAAAAATGCAAAATTAGCAGCACTGCATAGTTGAAGTTATACAAGATTTCACGGCCGCATGAATGAAGCTCCTTGCCGAAACCAAGATTTGCGGCGTATCTAGACTGAGATTTTTAATGGGATCTGTTAAGAGAGAGTATGCACTCAAGCTAACAAATGTTATCTATCAGTAATATTTGTATGGTTTAACGTCATCCAAATCATTTTCAGTATTGTTTTTAGCTGACCTCCAGTTGGCATGTTTTAGCAGGAAATCACTTGGCACAGCTTTTGGAAGATGTTCGGTGCTTGTGGGTGACTTTGCTTTGGTCCTTCTGTCTAAGATAGATAGACTCAGTCATCACCAGGATGAACATGCCATTAGGAAATCAAAACATCTAGACAGAAGGCAGGAGGCATGTTACCTATATGTTTGCAAGATTTGGCAACAACCTGACAACACCTAATAATCATAATGATAATAATAATCATAATAATAATAACTCTCATGCAGCAATTCGTGAGGTGGTTGAGTGGGTATGTAATAACAGTCCAGGTACTCAAAGGCCCTTTAGCAACTCAAAGCTGCACTGGGACCACATTTCTAGTTGACGCTAAGCTAGTTACCTTACTATCTCCATGGCAACCCTGCTGCACATTTATCCAGTGATGTTTCATTACCTGCCCAAAGGGAAGGCAATTATATTTAGCTTTGTGTATGGATTTATGGGAAGGCTTGGTTTGTGTAAGTCACTGTTTCAAGCTGAAGATGGACTGACTTTTTAGTATTCAACATAAGGTAACTGATGCAGAATTCTGCTTAATAGGCGCTTGTCCTCTTCTGTTGGGTCAGTGTTGGATGAAAATAAGACACTATAAAGGATGATGGAAGAGAGAGTGCGTCAAATGATCCCAAAAATAGCTGTAATTAAGGGTTACGAGTAGCTGAAATCAAAAAACATTTTTTAAAATCCGTAAATGAGGAATTAATTGAATTGATGTTTTGATTTATGCTCAAGGCCACAACTTGAAGCTTTGGCATTCAAAAGGTGATGGAAGATGTTGGCGTATGACATAAGCGTGTGGTTCCATGTCTCTTACAGTATGATCTGATTTGATGCATGTTTGCATATTTGACAGTGGATACCGTTAGATCTAAAACTGAACATTGGATGGAAAGGTCAACTGAGTAAACAGACGATGCAATCTGCATGGCTTTTGCTTAGTTTTTAATAAAGAAAATTACATGGTATCCCAATGTTCATGAGTCAAATTAATTCTGGACTGCCTATAAAAAAATTCACTAAAAGTATAGGCTGGTGATGCCATATCTGCATATGTGCAGTAGAGGTGTGGCTGTCTCTAATGATTTAATCTATGAAGCCATCTGCAGATACATAATGATGGATGATTTTATGCAAATCACATGTATGTAATCAGATGTGTGATTTTTGCAGGACTTGACTGTCATTCATGATTTATTGAGATTCCCATTATAGGGTGGTGTTTTTTTCTGAACTTGACCTTTGCATACACTCCCCATATTGATTACCTGAGACCTTTGTTTGTTTCATTTATTGAGTGAGCTTTATGCAGAACCTCACCACAGCCCTGGACTCATGCTACACTGTGTTTTATACTCGCACACCCTCATCTGGTCACAGTAAAAGTGTGACAGATTGAGAGTCTGGGGTGCTATATCTACGTCAGCAAAGCTTTCCCCTGAATCAGCAGTACACTAGCTTTCATTGATTCAGTTGGCTGCATGTGTTTTATCTGATCTCTCCAGAAACACAGCCTGGAGCAGTATGGAAATTCGCGTTCAACTTTACGCCCAACAGGAAGTTAGGTCTTTACCATATTAACAAAATCAAGATCGGGATCCAGTAATGGATGTGCATTAACACAGTTCTGCTGCCAGGGTAAATTTGTTATTCTAGACTTAATGTGGCTGTACTGGGTGTTTTACAGTATGAAATTTGGCTTACCATTACTGGCCTTTTACTACCAAGAATACGTGATGATGAACTGGATTTAAGGTAGGAAGCAGGCATCAAAAGCTGATCAACCAATGAAATCTCTCTGAACTAATCCCACTTTAACAACCAACCATTAAAGGGAAACAATGCAGCTGTTTTTGTGGGATTCGTGGCATTTTTATAATACACTATATGGAGAAAAGTATTGGGACAACTGGTCATTACAGCCACAGGAACTTTTATGACATCCCATTCTAAATGCATAGGCATCACAATACGGAGTCAGTGGACGTTTTTCAGCTATAACAGCTGCCACTCTTCTGGGAAGACTTTTCACAAGAATTCGGAGTGTGTCTGCTGGAATTTTTGCCCATTCATCCAGAAGAGCATTTATGAGGTCAGGCACTGATGCTGGGCACGAAGACATGGCTTGTAATCTCCATTATGGTTAATCCCAATGGTGTTTGAAGGGGTGGAAGGCAGGGCTCTGCGTGGGCCAGTCAGGTTCTTCCACCTCAAATTCACCCAACCATGTCTTTAACATGAGAAGCTTAATGTGATCCAACCCCCCGCAGCCTGATTTACAGCAGCTGTAATAGATCCATGTTAATAGCATACTTATTTCTATGCGCTATTAGTTATCTGTAGAAAGAATGTTTTATTGGTGTATTTTGCTGTTTGTTTATTTGTGTGATGTAAAGGTATTCTATGAGTACATACATCTCTGAACCACAGGGGTGGGAAACAGTGGCTGAGGGGCAAACACAGGATGGATGCTTTCGATAAAGAAACCGCTATGCTTCAGAAAAGAATTTGGGAATTGGGGGGTGCCATTTTTACCTCAAGAGTTCAATCATTTTGGCTTCAAGTTGTTATTAGAGAGACTCAACGCGTTAGGCGAGACTTGCCCTTAGGCTGGAGGGAGGCCTGTGGATCATTTGTACTGAAGGACACTTGAGATTAGTTCCCCCGGGATGTTTCTCTTTAGCTCAAGCGTTAGTGAATAAACGAGTCCAATCCATGGTGTTAAAAGCCTGTTTTTTTTAGGGGGGCACTTACCAGGGGTCAGCTCAAACTGTACAGTAGAAATTGATACGATTCTTCACAGAACGGTCATTTGCTTAATGCGCTGTGATTGCATCCAGAGGTTATTGTGGTTTGGTTTTTTGGGAGATATGGGAATGCTGGCTAAGGATGGCGTGTGATTGCCCAGCTTCTGTCCAGTAATCCTTGCTACTCCTGCTAACATTTCTACGAGGCTTGGGAACTCGAATGCGCTGAGACAAACTCAGGAAATCGTGCAGGAAGGGGGCCCAGCTTGGATGATGACAAGTTTGCAAAAAGAGGGGAGGTAGCCAGGAGGACAGGGGGTGATGTTTATTCTTGTCATATCAGCCAAAATATTTGCAGCATTTCATAATACCCATTTTATTTTCCCCAACGCATTCTTGAGTGAAAGTTTTGTGCAGGGGGTTTTCCGGACAGTTAACTCCAAGTTAAGCTGAGCCAAAATGTTTCTGAAAACAATACAGATCTGCTAAGAGTGGCCTTTAAACTGTAGTTTAAGGGGTCATGTGTCGGTAATGAGGTAAGGCTGGGGACAACAGCTTAGCCACAGAAGTGTCTGAGTTGAAGTGACTGGCCAGGCCTGGGTGTTGAGCTGAGAGTGCTGGTGAGGGTGTCAAAGCTTCGTAAAGGGAACCGTTAGAAGATGCATGAGACTGTACAGCCAAGTGAAAAGGCAGAAAACATGTTGCATCAGGGTGAGCGGGTGGAGATGAGGGTGCTTTCCATGAGGGTGAATTATTTTCTTCCCAGTGGTCTATATTGACAGCTACAATGTGTCATATTACTGAAAGCTCCCATTAACATTTCTATTGAAATAGCTCAGAAGTTGGCTTTTTGGTATGCTCAGCTCTAGTTTAGAGGTTCTGTTGCTGTGTTGGTATTTACACCATGTGAATGTAAAATGTAGGATGGCTGGTATTGTGTGCATAGGGCCATCTGTATTACTGGAATCGTTATGCTAAAAAAAATGTATATATGATAACAGAACTATGAAACTCGAATACAAAATAATCTAGATAGATTATTATGAATATAACATTCCATATTTATTTAATATGATACATTGATTGTTTGATTACTTAGAAATTGTTTTTTTTTTCTCCATATTTGTCAGTGAAATACCTTGGAAGATGTGAGTCATGAAGAATGCACGATTCGAAACACGTGACCTCTGACCCAAAGCATGCTTTCACACCATTGATTTCTGTGTCTGGTCGGAAGGACGATGATAATGATGAAGGTGAAGCTTGGTATCACCTTCCAGGTCCATCTGGCTCCATCCTAAAGAAGGAAGGTGGATGTCCATAATGGAGATCATTATTTCTTTTAAACTCCACACTTGTTACATTTCTGAACAGCAGTAATAACATTCCCAGACGGCACCATGTCTCAGCAGTCGGGACTAGTTTTCTTTTAAATGTATTCTCCTTCTGTTCTCTTACAAGCCAGTTTTAAATATTGAGTTAACAAAGCAATAAAACACAATTTATGGTGATTTTAAATTGTCCCAGTGCCAAGCAAGCATGCTGTAGTCTTCATTCCACCCTCCATATCATCCCCACCAGAAAATAAATGAATTAAGCAGACATGGCTCCATATAGCTCTGCTTTTCACTAGGTTCACAGCAGAAGCAGGGTTTTGGCTCATGTACCCGGAGCTCTGCAGGCAGCCGAAGAAGCTGTACTGTCTCTCCTCATCCGGTCAAGCACCGCTTCTCACTTCCTGACTCTTTGACGCCGAGCAGTGCCACAGGGTTACTTGTCTGTGGCCAGAGCTCTGCAGTGAAGCAGATGCATAGAGGCAGGTGATGAGCAGTCATTGAGAGCTCCTGCAGGAAGGCGATAGCTGCTCTGTGTCAAAACAGGGAGAGAAGATGCTGGTCCAGTTTTATTTGTTTGTTTGTACATTTATTTGATTAGAGGTTTCAGTTCAAACAGCATAAACTGTGGAGGTCTTAAAGTGATGCGTCTAGTGGCCATACTGAATTAGACTATCAAATAATACAAACAATACATGTTGTTTTGGTGATTTTGTTCCTCAAAATGTCACCTGGGCTTCAATTATGAATTCTGATACTGGATTGCGCTGTTCACTGGGGACCCCAAATCTTCTATGTGTCACTTAAACGGGGAAGACTAACATACTGCGTGCTACTGTGTTCCTCAGTCCAAAGACAGACATGAAAGATACTGAAGCAGTCGTCTAACTTACAGGACTGGGTGGGACGCATTATTCTTGGTTCCGTCTTTGTCTGATCTCGATATCGAAGGCGCTGATACTCTGCGTGAACCACCAGCGCATATCCCAAACTTCATTAGCTTTCATGGAAAGAGCCCACTGATGGGGCTGATCATGAAGGCCATGCAGTGGGGAATTCTCCAAGGAATGGAGAATTAGTTATGGGATCTACATGAGTCCTCACATGGGGTGCGTGAGCCTCTTCTGGGGTCCATTTCGTCTTTGAGAGATCATTGACTGACACTGAGAAACTGAAGATCTGGGAGAATCTCCTTTTAATCAGTAGGCACTCAACGAGATGTACGATAGTGATCCCAAGTCACGCACATTTTTTATGGTTCAACCATTGAACTTTACAATAGCAAGTTTTATAGAAGAACGTTTCCTCAAAATTGCGAGAGTTTCAGTTTTTTGTAATTTCAGCTTGTGTCATTGGCATGGCTGCCTGAAGATTTTATATCTGGGGACGGAGTACAATTACGCGCCACACAAGCCAAAATGTTCTGAGGAAAATGCTTGTCTGCAGCTAAATGGAGAATCACTCATCTCTGAGTCATAAGCAGAGATGACTGATTTTCTGTTCTGCTCAATGGGGAGATTTAGACTGGTTTTCGAGTCCAGGATACGAGGGTGATTATCTCAGCACTGAAGCCTCAAACCAGAGATCTGCAGGTGACTCGTAAATGACTCAGAATAGAGGAGACTTCTTCATATCTTTATTTGATCTTACACAGGGTGGCTTGTCAAGGCTTTGCAGTCTATGTCCTGCCTGGAATGAGTATTACTGTGCAGCCCAACACTGCATTGTTCCCAGGAGAGTCATGGGGGAGGCATGCCACGCAGCCCAGGTAAACGGGCCCCAATGCATCCCGTCCCACTCAGACAAAACAGCCCACAAAAGTCTGGCTTTTGCCTGTCTCTCCAGATTACTCCCATTACTGTCATGCTGAGAGCCACCTATCCCCACCCGCCCACTTACCGCTGCGCATTCCCGTTTGTGGCACCGCCAGGCTTTCATATCAGGTTTATTTGTAGCTACTGTTGATATGAGCAGTTGGATCACCCCTGGAGATGATGGGAATGCATTATTCTCCATGTGGCTGGGAGAGTGGCAAGGACCCATCACGCCGGCCAAGGCTGCAGCTCCTCGTTCTGTGTGTGTGTGTGTGTGTGTGTGTTATGTCATTTCATTATTTAGTCTTATTGGCTATCTTCCGATTATTTACTTTTGTTAAACAGCAGCAGAAAGTGGAAAAATATGTGAACATCCCACAGAAACAAACCAAAAGGGACCCAAAACCAAATCCCAAGTTATATCCTGTTTCTGATGTTACAAAAGCTCTTTTTCTATTATGCAGCATCTGCTGTATTGAGATTTATGTTTGCAACAATGACTTAAGGTCACTACAGGATATTGATAGTTTGGAAGTCTTTCTATGCCTGATAGTATAATATGGTTTCAATAAAGAACTACTCTGTGATGAGATGGGGTGCAATATTAAAGATACCATCCTTCTGGACCAAGATAAGTTCACTTCTCCTGGCCTCAATATTAAATATCAGCTTGGAATTATCATAACGTGCATACAGGGTCAGCAGTAATAATGCAATGAATGTATTATTTGCCTAGTAGTGGGCAGGTAATTCATCATATAGCAGGCATGGGAAATATGGAATCCTCAGTCATTCATCAATCAAGCATTACGTACTTTGTGGCATTTCAAAACTGTAATAGTGGGAGTTGAGTCATAAATGCTACTTCTCCAGCTGCTGTGGCATAAGGTACAGAGAATTAATGACACATTATTTGTGGATCCTTACGGACTCCTCGCCATATTGCAGACGCATTTCAAATGCCATGTCTTACTGGGAAACCAATAAATGTCCGCAATGATCGATCTGCGTGCTTTCTTGTTGGGGATTTATGCGGTTTAAGTTCATCCAGGATACACACCAGCACAGGAGCTCAATTGAGTAAACACGGTTTGTGGTGGTCATAGGTGTGATGTGAGACACGGCGCGAGAAGGACGCAAACTCTCTGATCTATTTCCTTTTTGTTCTTTTGGATCTGATATCAAGGGGGTTGGTAACATAGTTTAATGCTTGGCAGTGATGATTTGTGAATGGCCTGGTAATAAATGCTATCTCTGAATATTCCAAGGCATGAAAGCTCATAATCTAAACTGAGCATGATTCACACTGTTGTGACTGAGCTTCACCTCCACATCTCCCCCTCTGAGAGACTCCTGTCCATTGATTTCTGTGTTCTGTTTCAGTTCTTATGTCTGAAGAACATCCGGACCTTCCTCAAAGTGTGCCACGACAAGTTCGGGCTGCGCAGCAGTGAGCTCTTCGAACCCCTCGACCTCTTTGATGTGCGGGATTTTGGCAAGGTGAGGTATAAAGGAATATTTATGTGTTCGTTTAAATTTTTCATGGGCAGTGGAATTTTATGTCCGCCATACTACAGTAAACATGTTTTGCGGGTGTTTTTTTTTTTTTTTGGAAGTCACAGTTGTAATAAAACATTTAGACAGCGTAGAGAATCTCTGTTAGTGGAAAGTAAGTGACAAAGTGGAATAGAAACAAAGACCTGCTATCTCTGCATAATAATCTTGCAAACTATTGTATTTTGATGATATTTTGAAAAGCTAGTCTTTTTTGACATCTTGAAATTTTAATTCCCTGAGCGGGGGTGTGTCTGTTGCAATACAACTGCCCTCTGCTGGTCTGGTGGAATATTATTGTGTGTATGTGTACATGGACAAATCCAGTATGTACACAAGAGCCCACACAGCATGCGGAAAAGTGAAGTATGAAGTAGACTTATCACACCCACGTTGCTAGGTGGTGATGTGGCAAACTGCAAAAATGCAACCAGTCACTGACAAAATTTGCTATTTTTATTATTCATTTTAATATATGCTGTTCATAAGTTGTTGCATTCCTGCTGTATATGCAATTTGTAAATTAAAGGCCAAAGATTTTTGGATGAAGTTTGTTAGTGTACATATTGAATATTATTTGCTGAGATTAGGTAGCCTTGCTATTTTAGCTCTGCACTGAAGCAGTGAATGGTCCAATCTAGGTATCTGATAAATCAGTCCTCCCTGGTTCGGCCTGGCTCTTGCTCGTATGTGAGTAAAGAAAATCTGATTATAGTCCGTGACCTCAGGAGAGTAGGTGATAATAGGCAAACGTATTACAGTGCATATTCTGTGAATTGTGTTCAGGCACACTTTAAGGTCACGGTCATTTATTACGTTATTGATTTTACATTACAGGCAAAGTTGACTTTGAGATGAACTCCACCAAATGAAACCGAGCGGTTTCTTATCAGTAAGAGAACCTAAACCTATTCTTTTCACGAAAGAAATGGTAGACAATAGCAGTGGTCCGCCTATACTTTTAGATTACTTTTCTTTACAGTTATAAATTGTTTGCCTAATACTTTCCAAGATTCGCATAGGTGCACGTTTCACTGAAAAGTTAAAGAAGGGCAGCGGTTGCAGCTCAGGGAGTGTGTGTGTCTGTGTGTGTGTATGGGGGGAGGAGATGCTCCCCCTCCTTCTCAGAGTTTAAGGCCTGCTGTTTCCCGTAGAGCGCAGCTACTAATGAGCAAGGCGATGCACCTCAGAAAGGCGGGATGAAAGGTTTCGCGCTGCCTGACTTGAGTTGTCAGGCGTTACCTGCTCGCTATTCCTGCGGATTCCTGTGGATAACTTCATCCCAAAAAACCGGCACAAATGAGTTCCCTTCCTGTCTGCCTGGGTTCACAGAGCAGCAGTGGCAGGAAGACCCCCAGAGCTGTTCATTAATATTAATGGCTGCCGTTATCGTGTTACTTCTTATGAGCTGAGAGTGGCTTGTGTCTCCCCTGTTGCATCACCAATGAAACTTAACCACACAGAATGCTGCCCACATAAACAGTCATGTGACTTGTTTCATTCAAATACTTTATACTTTATTCACAAATTACAGACAGACAGACTGACGAATGCCAGGCGTAGTGTATCTATTGGCTTACACAGTAAAATATGGCTTCCTGAGTCCTTTCCACATCCAGCCGCCTGTCCAGTCTCAGATGGGAAAACACACAGCTGCAGTAACCTCACTCATAGCGTGTCAGTATTGGAAGTTTATACTGCACTTGATTTCACGGGTGGGAACCTGAAAGCCAGAAATAAACAGGACCAGCATTGTTTGTTGTGCTATAAATCGATGCCCCTCCAATTGCATCTATTTGATCCAGATTGCTGTCAGTATCCGGCACGCAGAGATATCGATGGTGCAGTTGCAGTGTGTCTTTCACACCACGTGGTATCGTGCAGCCCCGTTACCTCCCGCCATGTCTGGGGCCCGTTTCTCATAAACGCCACGTGTCGCTCATAATCTGCAATGCTGCTGCTGCATCCTGATTGCTAATTAGAAGATTTAAATAAGCTAGTGATTTAGTCATTACAGATTTATGTTTCTGTCAGGGAGTCACTTAGATCTACGTTGTATGTAGGCAAGCTTTGAATTTTCTATAAAAACGATTTTTCAATAAAACACGGAGAAATGCTGTTATGATTTAATTTCATCATCTGATGTAATTCAGCCTTGTCAATCCCCATCCAAATCTGCCCTCTGGACCAGACAGAAATGAGAGATTCCTCCTGCACGCCTTCCTGTCTCCTTTACTTCTTCATACATGGTGTTCGCGTTAGGGCTATCGATGGACTGCATCGCAGCTATCACCATGACAACATAACAGGGGCCGTGTCGCTCTAAATGGGACAATTGCACCAGCGATCCCCTGAGATGAGACGGGAAACACAGCTCCTTCGCTGTGGTCATCACACCTTACTGCTTCTGCTAAAGCTAAGGTACAGTGTGCTGCGAGTCAGTTCCTCTCTATAGAGGAACGTGCCTTGCAGATATTTTTAGGCTGACCACCAACAGGCTAGCCTTGAAGCAGATGTTGAGATACTTTGCATGGGTCTATTCTCTCTTCTCTGTATCAAGCTGAACTCTTTAGCTAATAAAAGAGGGGAAAAAATAACAGAGATGCCACTATTTCTATGAGAGGGTACCACTCATGTCCTTATGTGCCAAGAGGGAGAATTAGCAGACTGATCAAGAAATGGATTTAACTGAAAGATCCCAGGAGAGATTCCAGCTGTACTCTAAAGCATGGTACCTGATCTAAAAGGCCTAAATCGATATAATCAGTAGCAAGTAAATAAATAGATCCATAAAGTTAGTAATGTGAAAAGGCACCCAAAATGACTGGACTTGGCAGTGTTGCATTTCCCCTCTGGATACCATGGGTCCTTCAGACTCAACACGTTCTACAGCCAAATCCTCTCGGTGATCCTCACGTGTCAGAGAGACGGTGTGTGTTTTTCGATAAGCAAGAGAGATGGCATCAATTATTCATGCGAGACAGCCCATCATGATGATAATTTTTCTTGCTATGAATAATTTAATGCTTGGCCCCTCCTCTCCTCCCCCCCACCTGCCTCCCTCAAACACACACATACTTCATCACAACCCTAATTGGTCTCGTCCTCATTTTCATGTCGCTGCTAGGTTATCGGTAATCGGTTGAGCTGCCTGGACTGTTGCTTGGGATACGTACGTGATTATTCTGTGGAATTTGTCCTTTAGAGATGCTGACATGTCGATGTACGCTGACATGCCTGCAGACAGGTGGGCACAATATTGGGCCTGTAAGTGGCTTCATGATAGAAGAACCAGACGTTTGACTTAAATGTCCAAATGGACTGCTGCCGTTCTGGTTCATTAGTCAGGTTTTAGCGAGATATTAAATAAGTAGTACTTCTGATAAAGCACCTGCTGACTAAATTTGTATGCAAGTATAAGAACAGAGATACTAGTTTTATATCTCTAAATAACCAGTGATCTGGACCGCCATATTGAAGCTGCTGTACGTTTTAAGGCAGTAGTATAATCATTCTGGTATCACTCTCTGCATTGGGGAATGAGTGGGGCTGGTAAGCAGCTGGTTTCAGTAATCACGGTCTGATGATTGGCATTATACTGTAGCAAGGCGTCCGACCGGAAACCGAGCCACCATGATGCATTCTCTAGGGGGAAGGAGTGGAAAGTGCTTAGCAGCTTATGAAATAGCCTGACACAAAGCATGCCTAATAAACCAGCAGTGATTTTAGCAGCCTCTGCGTAACAGAAGCCGCGTCTCTAAGTAAAGACCTTCCCAGCTTTTTTATAGATGCTGCAGGATTGACAGCGTGCTGCTATATACATGCATGTCTGAATTTCCTTTGCCTAGTATACAGGCTTCTGGATGGGTAGATTAAAGAAGCAGGCCTGTGCTCTGCTGCTTGAAACAGCTGCTGGTCCTTCGACAGTACCTTCGGGGAACCCTACCTTCGACAGTACCTTCGGTGACCCCTACCTTCGGCAGTACCTTCGGGGACCCCTACCTTCGACAGTACCTTCGGGGAACCCTACCTTCGACAGTACCTTTGGGGAACCCTACCTTCGACAGTACCTTCGGGGAACCCTACCTTCGACAGTACCTTCGGTGACCCCTACCTTCGACAGTACCTTCGGGGAACCCTACCTTCGGCAGTACCTTCGGGGACCCCGACCTTCGGCAGTACCTTTGGGGAACCCTACCTTCGACAGTACCTTCGGGGACCCCCGACCTTCGGCAGTACCTTCGGGGACCCCCTACCTTCGGCAGTACCTTCGGGGACCCCGACCTTCGGCAGTACCTTCGGGGACCCCTACCTTCGACAGTACCTTCGGGGACCCCTACCTTCGGCATTACCTTCGGGGACCCCCTACCTTCGGCAGTACCTTCGGGGACCCCTACCTTCGACAGTACCTTCGGGGACCCCCGACCTTCGGCAGTACCTTCGGGGACCCCTACCTTCGGCATTACCTTCGGTGACCCCCTACCTTCGGCAGTACCTTCGGTGACCCCCGACCTTCGGCAGTACCTTCGGTGACCCCTACCAAACTGTAATCACTTGTTTTTTTGGCCTCATTGGTCATTAATCATTTATTCTATGGAGGTTTTTTATATTTGACGGGACAAAGCGGTGGTACAATATGAACTGCGACTTACACACGGTTCTGAAGTGTAGTGTGTGCGTGAAAATAAATATCAGCTTGGATACTTTATTATCTTTATTATCTGGCTTTAAGCAGATGAATTTGCATTTTGGGAGTAACTGTGGCAGAGAGGTGGGACTCCTCTGTGTTCATGAAAACCCACTAATGGTTCTGGTGAGAATGTGGTTATTTAGGGCTCTTCGGAGGTTCATCGATGTAACTATTCTCTTACCCACTGCCCGTCTTCATCACATGCTAGTTACACATTCATGCTGTATTTAATATACATACACTATATTAATATGGAGTTGGCCCGCCCTTTGCAGCTATAACAGGTTCTTCACTTCTGGGATGGCTTTCCACATGGTTTAGGAGTGTGTTTATGGGAATTTTTGTCCATTCTTTCAGGAGAGCATTTGTGAGGTCAAACACTGATGTTGGACGAGAAGGCCTGGCTCACAGTCTGTACTCCAATCCATCCCAAAGGTGTGCAGGCCAGTCAAGTTCCTCCACACCAAACTCGCTCCATGTCTTTATAGACCTTGGTGTGCAGTCAGGATGGGACAGGAAGGGGCCGTCCCCAAAATGTTCCCACAAAGTTGAGAGTGTAAAATTGTTCACAATGGCTTCATATGCTGAAGTGTTGAGAGTTCTTTTCACTGAAACTAAGGGGCCAAGCCCAACCCCTGAAAAACAACCCCACACCATAATCCTCCTCCACCATACTTTACACTTAGGCAAGTACCGGTCTCATGGCAACCGCCAAACCCAGACTTCACTTCCATCAGATTGTGAGACAGAGAAGCGTGATCTGTCACTCCAAAGGACACGTCTCCACTGCTCCAGAGTCCAGTGGCAGTGTGCTTTACACCACTGCATCCGACACTTTGCGTTACACTTGGTGATGTAAGGCTTGGATGCAGCAGCTCGGCCATGGAAACCCATTCCATGACGCTCTCTGCACACTGTTCTTGAGCTAATCTGAAGGCCACATGGGCTTCAATGGCCAGCTGGGCTTGAACCGGCTCTGATTCCAGGCACGGAGGCTTAATCCGCTGAGCCACACTCTGCCTCCCAACTATACCACTAACAGCTGACGGTGGAATATTTAGTAGCGAGGAAATTTCACAAATGGACTTATTGCACTGCTGGCATCCTATCACAATGCCACACTTGAATTCACAGAGCTCCAGAGAGTGACCCATTCTTTCACAAATGTTTGTAGAACCAGTCTGCATGCCTTGGTGCTTGATTCTATATACCTGGGACCATGGAAGTGATTCGAACACCTGAATTCAATGACTTGGAGGGGTGTCCCAATACTTTTGGCAATATAGTGTGTCTACATTTTGTATGCACTTTGTCA
>JAODKN010000041.1:17867528-17879127 GCA_026774425.1 Petrocephalus zakoni | reverse complement strand
TAGCTATTTTCTGTTTGTTTTAGCCATAACGGGTTAGGAAAACACACTTTGTACCCAGGAACAAAATAAAAATAAAATTGTTACATAGTGTTATTCAAAGAGACTTGTATATAATCTGAGTATTAATTAGCTGCAGGCCCAGCTCCAGCTCTCAGTAACAGGGTGGGCCAGGAAGATTTTTTTTTTCTGTGATAAAAACCTAATGTACAAGACCTGAGGAATGGCGTAATGGTACTAAACAGCTGAAAATAAAACTTTGTTCTCCAAACTGGTATCGGGCCAATGTTTTAGCTGCAAAACTCGACAATGTCCCATCATATTTCACTGGGAAATGCGTGTCCTTTAACATCATAACACACAATTTCAAGAAAATACTATTCAGGGCTTAAACATCACCTCTTATTTACAAAGGCCAGTTTGTATGAAACCAATTAATAACTAAATAGCTGCATCTTTCTGCATCTTGAACAACTGACCTCCCTGTTTGACGCCATCATGGGGGGTTGGGAGGCAGAGGGCAGGATGCGGCGGGGGTCCCCTACTGGCAGGCTCTGGCCCTGCTGGAGCTGGATCGATGGAGGAAGGATGAGGTGCTGCTGAGCAGAGCCAAATCGCAGCTGGGAGCCCGGCATGGGCATGGTCACCTGAGCAGAACCGGGACATGGCAACCAAGTCAAGAGCTGCTGAAACGCCTCCATGGTCATACGGTTTTATTAATGATGTTGCAGATCAGTGTATCCCAACCCGGAGGACCCCCAGGCAGTCCATGTTTTTGATCCTAGCTGGGAGCTGTGAGGGAGCAAAAATGTGAACTGTCTGGTAGGGAGCAAAAATGTGAACTGTCTGGGGGCTCCCAAGACCTGGTTGGGAAACACTGTCGTAGATCATTAACAAAAGATAAAAATCTTCATTAAAAACACAGATATAGGTTGTGCAGGTTAAAGGCCTGCAGTTTCTTGGGCAAAACCTGAATGAGCTGGGAGTCCATCAGCTGGGATGCACCCATGCCGGGCGCCTGGCTCATCTGTCCATCATAGACCAAGGCCTGACTCCGGCTCACTGGCTGGTAAGGAGAGCCTGACTGGGGCTTGACCATGTCTGAATGCTGCATTCCAGGGAAGGCCGAGTAGGGCCCTTTCAGGGGGGGGCCTCCAGACAGCACCATGGCGTTGGGCTGGGACAGGCTGGGGTGCATGTAGATGGGGGACCTGACAAGAGATCATCAGCATAGCACTTAACTGCAGCCATCAGACATGAGACAGCAGGTTTCCAACATGGCATCTATAAGCACTATTATTTAAATGCAGAATTAGAATCCAGAAACCCAAATGTTTTTTTCTGTTCACAACACAGAAAAAGCCTGCATAATTCACCTGAATGGAGGGATTGAGCCAAACATCTCCTGGGACTGGGAGACGGGCAGGCCGCCGCGGAGACCCAGCTGGGCCTGGGCCTGTAGGGAGGTGTGCAGGGAGATCTGCTGTGCAGCGGCCGCCTGGGGACAGGGGCCAGCAGAGTGAGACTCACTGCCTTCATCACCATGTTACCGTGGAAAGGTGACGCAGAGTGTGGAGGAGGCCATCTACCTGCTGATAGCTCTGCTGCTGCGTCAGGCTGGGGGCCACCAGGCGCGGCTGGCTGGGGAACACGTGCCCATCCAGGTACAGTGGAGAGAAATGGTTACCTGCAGAGAAAGGCAGACTGTCGCTCTGCACAGTGCTCGCTCACGCCTCCGCTCACGCACGTGCCACATGCACACTCGTCATGCCGACCTTGCATGGAGGGGGCCACCGAGGCCACGGGCATGGGGGGCATGGAGACGCCACCGAAACAGCTGAAGCTGACCCCACTGCCGGAGCTGATGCTGCAGGCCGGCTGGAGCCCAGAGCCCGTGGCCCCCGGGGAGCCCCGCTCAGGCAGGGACTGCGAGTTCTCCCAGGCCTTCCGGGCAGATTCCATCTGGGCCGGGAAAAAGCCAGAAAATTCCAGGGCTCATCACATACGTCCATTACATCATCTCAGCTACCTACTACTGAAGCAAATGCTCAATGTTCAAAATCCATCATCCAGAAACCTGTTATGTCCCACACAGAGCAGTTTGGGGAGCAGGGGGAGGACAATATAACAATGGGAGGGGGGGGGGAAATCACTGATAGCAGTGACATTTCAGGCTTGTCTATAGAGTATATGGAGAGACAGAGGCCATGTAATTAACTGGAGAGGCACCTTGAGAGTGAGGTCCACGCTGGTGAAGGAAATGGGATTGAGCCCCATAGGCTGCTGCAGATGATCTCTGCGCAGCATGGGGATCTCCTGGGTGAGGGCCACCTGCGGACGAGAGAGGCCACATCACACCCGGCAGGTCATCCCTCATCTGGGGAAAACCAGTATACTGAGATACAGGTTCAAAAGGCAGCCAGGCCAGTAGAACAGAAAAAGCACTAAAATAGACACACTGATGCTCCAAAACATGTTTGATAGTTCTTGTCCTGGTTAGACAGTCGAGAGCCCAAGTCAGTCAAGAACTCACATTTCCAGCTAGTGCATCCTGCAGCTTAGCTGCCGGGTTGGACCCCGGCACCGGCCCCGGGCGTGAAGGCACGCTGAAGTCGGGCTCTTTGGAGGTGACGCCGAACTCGACTGGTGGCACAGGGAGAGCGCTCTCCGCACGGATGGCCACCCCGTCGGCGGGGGCGAGGGGGGGGTCCGGAAGCCCGGCGCATTCCGGTCCCTTGCGGTGCCTTAGGGAGCGCTCCTTCCCGATGGCACCCGGCTTGTGCTCTTTGCTCTGCTCTGCTGCAGGATCCAGGTCCTGATGCAGAGACCAGGCGAGACAGGAAACAGCAGCAGCCAGGATGAGTGGGTCCTAAAGACCGGTGAGGGGGGGGACGAGGCAGCGAAAGGCGTCTTCACTGCACCTGCTTCTCCACTTTCTTTAAGTGGCTGTGTCCCGCGGCGCCGGGCATCTCCTCCGGCTTGAGGGAGCCGTAAGGGGAGCTTCTCTGGGAGGAACTGGCGGAGGAGCCCTGCGACTCAGCGCTCAGGTCAATGCCGCTGTCCGTCTGACTGCCCTTATACACCTGGCAGGAGAGACGCATCTCACTCTAAGCTGGGGCGGTGAGCGAGCTCCGAATGCCAGCCTTCCCCACGGGCGGCCCATCGCCTCGAGTATCACCAAGGCCTTTTCTCCGCTCGATTGCATACTACAGTGTGTGTTAAACCAGCCAAGGCTTTTAACGACATTCCGAGGCTCGAGGATCATTACGGCTGACGGCAAGGAGGGTTAGGAAGACCAGTGCATCTTAACACTTTAAGGACATCTAGGCACAATAAACACTTGGTGCTAATCTGAAAATATGACTGGCAGTGGTGCAAGGGTACATGAACAGATGGAGATAAAAGCCTGGCATAACGTCATGCCCAATGAGATGGGGCAGTCTGTCGCCCCCTTTTGACAAGGAGGAGTACATAAAAAAAACATACCTCATTTGAGTTAGGCTCTAGCCTACTGTATGACACCTGCTTTGTCCACGTGTCCCCACCCGATGATTGGACAGAGACTGCTGAAATTAGAATTGTGTGAGACGTTCCATCTATTCAGTTGGCACAATGTGACAACAGGCCATTGAAACACTCTTTCAGGCAAATTGCTGCTGCTGGCCTCCCGGTCACAGAGGAAGCCACATGTACCTGTGCTGCCAGCCTCCCAAATTTCGGTGCCCAGGCTGCTGCTGACCACTGAATCTGCATGTTGCTCCACAGGCATAGCGCTCTGCTTCCTGGCAAACCGAGGGGGCATCCTGGACGAAGTCATTCTCCCCTTACTGGGTACCTGCACCGTTAAACAGTTTTTCCTCCTATGAACTTTGCTACACCTCTTCAGTACTTGTTTACATGAAGCACACACACAAACACACACACACACACACATCCTTGCAAACATCTAAGGAAAATGGAAGATTACCCACTTCCATAATGCACTTCTTAAAGCATTTCAGGGTGCATCTTGTCCAAAGCACAGTGGACGATTAAATGTGCCTGTCGTATAGCCCAGCCACCACTAATATGGCACATGCACAGTAAGCACCAGCGCGTCACATGACGGGCGTAGACATTTGGCTGGCCTTTTGGTGCTAACCATGCACACACATACCTGTGACACAGCCGTTGCATCATACTGTACTGTTCACCCGTGAATGCTGAATGGTTGGGCCTTGGACCACCCCGGCCCTCCCAGGCCCTCCCAGGCCCACCCAGGCCCACCCAGGCCCACCCAGGCCCACCCAGGCCCACCCAGGCCACGCGGTAGGTTCCCCTCACCAGAGCACCCGGATCCTTCTTTGGACGCTCCTCCTCCGGACGACGCAGCTGGTTCTTAGACGCGCCGTCTGGGAGCCCCTCTGGCAATGTGCTGCCCTCCACTGACAGACCAGAACAGACACAGGCTGCAAGTCAACAGCACAGCCTTCAGGAAGTGACCAGGTTAGGGAACTGAAGAGCGTGGTCACCCCTGCCCTTAACAGTGTGCCCCTTACACTTACAGGAACACACGCTGCGGTCATACGGGGACACCGCCGCGTCAGCCTCATCACGCATGACAGCTCCGGCCTTCACGTCCCTCTCCGGCTTCCTGCCTGCAGATTCGCTGGGAACGCGCCGAGCAGCACCGTCTGAGCATGGCCCGCTGTGCGCCGACCCCAGGCTCAAATCTATGGCACTTTCCTCAGGAGTCCTGTTTCAAACAGAGGCACCATTTCAGCCGTTAAAATGCCAGAGTGGAATCTGGCCCAAACACTAACCTGAGAATTCCAGGTGAAACCTTGGCTAGTTAAAACTCATCAGAGCAAGCAGTGCAGAGGCACGTTCATATTGTGATGGTCACCTCCTGAAGCTCAGCGACGCCCCGTTCCGCCACCTGTCGCTTCTGCCAGATCTTGCTGCTGTCCCTGGAGTGCTGGGAGACCGGGACATTCCGATCCCCCCCAGAACAGAATCTCCGTTACGGTTCTGCCTGTCCAGCAGGTGGCGCTGGCCAGCGAAGCTCCTGCTGGACAGCTCCTTCCTCTGCTGGTACCCAGGCTCAGCATGTCCCGAGTCTGAAGGCGGCCCCCCCTGAGAAAGAGCCCTGTGCTTTGCACGCCTCTCACTGACGTCACTGCCGTCTGAGACAGCTTCCCAGTCCTTCCGGTGGTCTTGCGGGCTCCTCCCACTGGGACGGTAAGCAGAAATGAAGCCCTCCCCGGCCCTAGAGCGCTGAGGCCAGTCTTGGCTGAGGTTCTCCACACCGTCCCTCGGGCCGGCAGAGTCCGTACCCGGCTGCTGGCGGCGGAAGCGAGGGGGCTTGTCCTGGCGGGGGGGGCGCCGCCTTCTCGCTGGGTGGTTATCAGGACTGTCACTCTCCAGCTGGTCCTCTGCTTCTCCTCCCCTCTCTCCAAGGCCAGTCTCCACAAAGGGACCTGGAGGCTTATGAGTGTGCCTTACGGAATCAGGGCATTTTCTGGAGAAAGCCCCAGGATCACAAATATTCTCACGCACGAGACCACTATCAAACTGGCCCCCGTGTCCCTGCCATGTCCCAAAGCTTTGGTTCTGCCCTGACTGGGTCAGCCTTGGAGGCAAAGAGTAACCAGTACCCCTACTGGCTCTGGCCTTGTCCTGGAACTCTGAGCTGGCAGCTTGGTCATGATGATACACCTTATTGGACCTCCAAGAGTCTCGGCTGTCCACCCTCCTCATGTCTCCATCCTCCCTCTGCATCTGGCCCTTGGGCAGCCCCTCACACTCAGAGCTCTCGCTGAGGGTCTCGCTCACCTTGCGTCTTCGCTGCATCCCCCTCTGAACTTTATCGAGCTTGTTGAGGTCTTGTGGGCCATGCACATGGCCCTCCCTCTGACTGCCACCATAGCCTCCTCCTCGAACCACACTGGCATCTCCTCGAGAGCTGAACTCCCTGTAGCCCTTGGCCCGGCCTCTTCCAGCTCCCCTGGTTCCACTAAAGGCCTGCTCCTCATCGATGAAGATCCAGTTGTTGCGGCGGGGTGCCAGCGGGTCCCTGCTCGACAGGACCTCCTCAGAAGAGCCTTTACCGCTCTCCCAGATGCTCTCCCTGGACACCTCATCCTCCAGGTTCTCAGATTTCTCCACTCTCACTAGTGTTAGTTCCCCTTGAGCTGCTGCCAAAGGGAGGGTTTGATCTTCCTTCAGGTCATACTCATCAGCAGGTATCTCCCTCTCCTTCACTTTGTAGGGTTTCTCCTGTAGCTCAGATCCGGGCATTTCATTCTCCTTATCCTCCACATTTAGGGCCTTCAGGAATGGTTTCTTAACAGGGCCAAGCTGTTTAGTTTGGGTTCTGCTGCTGGATTCAGTCATCTGGGGGCTGGAGTCTGGGTCTGACCACTGAGGATGGAAACCATCTTCCATCTCCTGTGAACCGTCACTTCTCCAGAAGTCTGATACACAGCTCTGGTCTTTACTTAAGCTCCCAAGCTCTTCTTTACAAGAATCCAAACTGTCCTTATCGTTTCTGCTGTAACTCATCTCCTCTGATTCTTTCTCACAATCAGAATTTCCATGCTGCGGCTGAATTTGCTCTGCAGAAGTAGTCAAGACTTCATTGTAAAACTCCTTTCTTTGAGAAGATCCGTCAGCCAAATCTGGCATTCTGTCCTGACAATACACTCGATGAGACATCCCTTCAGCTGGGGCTTCACGGAACTCTTCCCCTATGTCCTTGTACAAATCACTTTCAGATGGTTGGTCACACCTACATGGACAAAAAAAAAAACAAAACAAAAAAAAACACCACCACTTACTAAAAGCATCACACTTTATCCTAGACTTAAGAATGTTCAGCTTAACAACACAACACAAGAAAGTGAATGTGTCCAGCTTGTAAACTAACGTTCATCAATTGCGAAATGATTTCTAAAGGCATCATGAATAACAGCCTCAACGCTGCCCGTATACTTGACTAGACATTTAATGTCAAATATGACAAACTCAAACAAACCAGGAGGGGCGAATAGAAGAAAATGGGCGCACCGTTCATTAGCACGGCTCACAGCCCTGTCGTCGGGCTGCTGCTGATATGGCGGGGTGACGCCTTCCTGACGCCAAACAGGGTAGGCCCCCGTAGAGGGAGACCTCATCTCCTGGAGCATGCTGGGATGGCAGCCATCATCTGACACAGAGCCAGGACTGCTGAGGTGGTCCCCAGCCATCGTCTGCTTTAACATCCCTGTAATAAGCGAGAAGATTTTATCATTTTCATTTGCACAAGGGAGCACGATTCAGGGTTCGGAGAAAGGCGGCGATACGGACCTGTGGAGGGGACACCGGGGTAGTAATCCCCCTGGGAGGGCCCTGCGGATGCTCGGGGGTCCACGTATGGAGGCATCATCATCCAGCAGGGATCAAAGCCAAGCATCTGAGGGGGACAGTAACAGCGCTGAGTCTGGCCAGGAAGGCCTTGCTGCTGCCAGGCCTGTACCGTGTACACTGGCCCCTGAAGAGGAAACGGGAGGCACAGTCACTGCCCAGCAAGACCACAAGGGGCAACACGGTACCCTTTTCATAGTCCACTTAGTAATGGAAGAAGGCTGATCTGCAATTAATCTGGAGAATCTTCAGAACAAAGCCGCTTTTATATAATCTTGGGGGGTCTAAACACTTGTGCTATAAACATTAAACACAGGCATCCTTAATAAAATAAACTGTACATTGTTGTCCAATTACCCAAAACCCTTACATCGTAATCTACTACTTTTTCACCTCCCCAATGCGTTCTTCTTAAATAATGTTCAAATTGTTTTTTGGCAATTTGTGCATTGCGCATTTCTGGATGTGGATTCATTTAAGTAAAAGTACATATAAGAGGGGGGAGACCCCTATGGAAGCAGAAATAATGACGCTGACCAAAACTAGCTGCCGTCAGCATTGTTAGGCAGCTATGGCCTGGAATTGACTTGCTCACCACTCCCGGCTGGTCTCACTAGACTAGCACATTCAGGACTGGCAGACCTTTGCAGGGAGGGCTTGTACTTACTTGGGCGTGGTGCTGCTTCTGGAAGTGAGGAGGCAGAGGTTTCTGATGCGTGGTGGAGTTCTGAGGGGCCGACGGCTGTTTGGGGCCCTCACGGGCCCCGCTGGCACCCGGAGGGTCAGTGTTACTGCAGCCCACGTCGGGATGCCTGCCTGAGGGCACCTCGGGAAACTCAACTGCAGCACAAAAATGGAGGGAGACCTGCTGACCAGGAACCTCCCTTTGAACAGTCTGGCATCTTGACAATTCATGCCAACAACCCAACTTAAACTAAACCATATTTTTACCAATGTTTTAAAGTGCAAAACACCAAAGAATCGTAATATTCATGTGAATCTCCCATTTATAGGAGCTGCTTGCTAGCAGAATGGCCTTACACAGGGCAGTAACAGCAGCCTACCCCGCCTGCTGCCCATATACTGTGAGCGGTCGAGGCTGAGTCTGGAGGAGGCCTGCGGCTCCCCTCTCTCCTGCTCCCTCTGGGCCTCCTCTGAGCCAGCGGTCTTCTCACTCTTGCCAAACTTCTCGTCCAGCTGCTTGAGTTTCTCTGCGCAGGCGGCCAGCCGCTCCTGCCGGGCACGCCTCTCCTCCTCTGCTCGCCGCCGCCGCGCGCGCTCGATGGCCTCAGACACCCCCGGGCGAGCGGATTTCCCCTGGGAGCCCTGGCGCGGCTCCCCCCGATCCTCCGGGGACTCCCCCCGCCGAGGCCCGCTGACCTGCGGCTGAACATCGGGGACAGCGGGTCAGGGAAGCCCCGTGATATCAGACTCAAGCGCGCTCACCGCGTGTGCGTACAACAGGCCAAACAGCTCGTAGGCAGAGAGCCAAGGCAAACACAGAAAAGCAGTTCATGTTCCAGTCATAAATACACCATCAAAAATGTATTCAAGGAAAGTCATTTCTGTTTAATCAAAAGTTACCTGGCTTTCAGCAGCTGGCATCCAGCCATTGGCCTTTCTGGGTGGCTGTGGCTCCTGGCAGGGCAGGTACCCCTCCTCATCTGCAGAGCCCCGGCCACAGGGTCCCTCTACAGAGCTCAGGGAAGACTGCCGCTCGCTGCGGAGCTCCAACTCGGCCCTGGGGCAAAACGGGAGCAGTGCCCTGCAGCTTGCTCATGTGCATAGGCTCATTACTATTATGAGGTTTAAGATACTACGGGGTTTTCACATCAACCACACAACCGCAGGTGCCGTTAACAGTATCAGTAAGGCAAGATCACAGAGTGCCCTGAAAGCGGATGCAAACACTGAGGAGTACACTCACCATGGCTTACTTTTCTCACCAGCATTATAATCCTCTTCATCATCACTAAATCTCAGCTTCTCACTGTAGTCCACTTCCTCGTGGAGACCTGCAATGGAGAGGAGATCCATGACGTGTTTCCCCTTGTGGTCTTGCTGGGCAGTGACTGTGCCAATTAATCGATTAATTATGCCCATCCCTAAAGTATCTCCAAACCAGCGACATTTTGTTCAAAACAAAGGCTAATGTTATTCGCACACCCAGATTGAATTTAACGTGGTTCATGGTATGGAATAAGGAGAGGCGACGCGTATCGTATTACACCGCGGCGATTTTAAGGTCCAACGCAAGCTGCGAACTGGAATATAGTGTAGCGCGGAGGGGGGGTATGTACCAGCGGGCAGTGCGGCCGGTCGGGTTAATGCCGGCTGGTAAATGGCTTTCCGGGGATGCAGGGGTTTATGTTAGTGTGCCCAGTTGTGTATGCAATGGCAATGTTTATTGTTCTGTGTGTGTGTGTGTGTGTGTAGTGTGTGAGTGTGTGTGAGTGTGTAGTGTGTGAGTGCCCACCGAGCGTTTGAGTAAGCGGGGTGGCAAATAAACGCCACCTGGGGATTTAAAAGCACTACCCTGTTATTGAGTAAACGGCACACCCGCCTTTTGCTACAGTATAGATCGGCCCAGTCCGACCGATATCTGATCACAGATATGCGGCAATATTGGTCCAGATACCAATATCGGATCGAGCCCATCTCTAATTATAATAGGCTGAAAGCAACTTTTGAAATGAAACACTTTTAATCCTTCACACATCTAGCTGTAGGCAATACCAGTCCTGCCGGTATTCACACAGAAGTGCATCTGTTTAGCTGCAGAACCCTCTGGACGTGAAGCCACACAGCCAAAGACAAATAGGAAGTAAGCCGAGGAAGTTCTGACCTGCCCAGCCATCTTCACAGGCCTGGTCCAGATTATCCAGCTCTCTCAGATCCTCGGGGTTTATAATGGCGGGGCGGGGTGTTCTGTCGGCAAGCGGCCGGGAGGGCCGTGGGGCGGGGCGATCGGGACAGGCTGGAGTGCGGGAATAACGGCGCTCCCTCCCCGTCTCGCCGCTGCAGCAAAGACAGATGGGATGCTTAGGAGCAGCAGGTGCACAGTACCCAAGGACAGCTCTCAGAACGACTCAGGGGCGAGATGCGAGTGACAGCCAAAGTCCGCATTCCTCACAAACCCCAGGGAGTTAAGTGGCCCCCCCCAAGTAAACCTGGCACTGTCCGGCGGTTACAATGCCAAGACATGTGACCTGGACACAAGTGCGCAGAAGCGTCACGTTCCAACAGCACACTGACTTGATGGAGTTGGGGGCGGAGGGCTGCTGCCTGAGCAGAGGGCGAGCCGGAATGCGGATGGGGGCGGAGCCTCGCGCCGAGGACTGTGGCGAATCACGCGGCTCCTTCAGGCACATCTGAAATGAGACGGGTGGGGGAAAAGGTCGCCTGTCAAATACTGGGGTTCGAAACATCACCAGAAGCTGCATATTCAAAGCAAAGAGTAGCGCAGGTCCCAGTCGATCAGACAATCATCTCCCACTGTCTGTACTCACAAAGGCGGGCAGCATGTCGGGGTAGACTGTGGCAGAGCGGTGCTGCTGGGTCAGGTACTGCGGGGGGGAGGCCATGCCCCTGCGCAGGGAGGGCTCCCTGTGCCCCGGCGGCGCTGTGGGGGCCGAGCTGGACGGAGGCGAGGGGTGCGAGCTGGCAGGGGCACCCAAAGCGGGGGGCGGTGCAACGGTGTCGGCCAGACCGCCGCTGCTCCTGCCCTCGGGCTCAGCAGGGGGGGCAGAGGGCGAGGGCGGCGGGTGCAGGCTCTTCCCGCCTCCTTCCCTCCAGCTCGTCACGTCTGAGGAGCACAGGCGCGGTTACTAGCCGGACATTCATACATGTGACCATTCAGAACTGTAGGCACACCTAGAAAAATAAAAAAGAAAGCAAGGCTACGGCCTCCAGGGGACACATTCTGAGTGTCACCAGCACTACATTTATCATGGGTGGGTTTAACTTTTCACAAAACAGCAAGACACTAATATTTAACATCCATCCAAAGAGCATCCCACTAATCCATTCCCAGTCGTACCTAGCTTAAAAAGGACGTATAAGCATGTGCCCGAGTTTGCTGTGGTAGACAGGCATCCAGCAGAGGGTGCCCTATGCTGCCTGGAATAGGCTGCGGGGGCGCGCCCCCCCGGGGGGGGGGGGGGGGGCGGGGGGGGGGGGGGGGGGGGGGGGGGGGGGGGGGGGGGGGGGGGGGGGGGGG
>JAODKN010000041.1:17857381-17867428 GCA_026774425.1 Petrocephalus zakoni | reverse complement strand
CCCAGCCGTCCCTCCCATAACACCGACGTCACACCAGGGGCCCTCGGGTGCTGGTGTCGCCCCGCACCCCCCCGCGGGTGCCCTCTTCTGAGCGGTCTAGGCCCCGCCCCCCCCCCCCCCCACAACTCTGCAGCGATAACTTAGAGGATGGATGGATGACTCAAGGTGTACAGTTGCAGGTTCTGATGTGGCCCTTACACATCACTATGGATGCGGTAAAGCCAGGGCACGAGGCTGAGATACAGCATATATTCTTCGTACTTCTGACACGCTTGGCCAATAAAATATTACTGATTCTGATGTAAACAGGGTATCTGACGTTATACAATCCCAGTGGGGGTCTCTCAGCACTTCCCTTCGGGCAGCTCAGATGTCAAGTGCCGTCTAGAAGCTTAACGTCACGCAGCCTTACTCTGTGGGCGGAGGCTTGGTCCGGGCCCATACGACGGATCGAAGGCGCTTCTGTCCTTGCCGGCCTTGTCCTGCTCGCCGGCTGCCTTCAGCGCTGGAAATTCCTCGTGAGAGAAGGGCTGCGGTCTGCTTGAGACCCTTAAACCTGTGTCAAACAACCCACAGATAATGTTCTCTTCAGCGTTGCTATGAATGCAATAAAGCGACCAGGCTGACACACACAGGTAACCATAAAAAGCGTAAGAAAAGGTTTAGCTTCATTTGCTGCTTGAACATCACTGAGCAGAAATTGACTCACCACCTTGTCCTATTGCCTTTCCATTCAGCTGTGCCCATTGCTTTGGTCCAACGGTAACTGCGCTCTGAAAGTACATCGCTCATATAAGTAGGCATTCTAAACTGGGAACGCGTCTTACCGCTTTCAAGTCAAAGCGTCATTAGGACAACTGGATAAACGTCATATGAGCTCCCGATGGTAGACAGCATCCCGCTAAAGACCGGTTCGTACTTCTCTGCACGCAGACGGTGTATTTGTGTATCCGCACATGTAACAGACACGGAACTGTTCATACTTATGTGGTCAAGTCCACAAAATTTCACGCATCAGCATATGTGCAGAATGCAAAGGAGAAATGGGGAAAAAATAACTCATTTTCATACTAAAATAAGAAAAGTACAGATACCACACCTACGTGTTACTCAAGCAAAAGGTCATACTAAAAATATTACTCAAGCACAAAAACACCTTTGAAAGTACTTAAATGAAAAGTACTGTAAATTCAAACCCATTGAACTTACAAAAATTCCCTCAAGACCAGAGTGAATACAGCATTGTATTCAAGTTTGTCAAATACAAACTCTCTCCTCTCTCTCTTATAGCCCATTCACTCACACGCATACAAACATATACAATATACAAAATGAGAGGAGGCCATTCGGCCCATCAAGCTTATTTGGGAGAATTCCACTAGTAGCTCAGAGATGTTAAAATCTTGTCTAACTGATTTAAAAGGAACCCAAGGATTTAGCTTGCACTACACTAACAGGAAGACTACTCCCACACTCTAACTACACGCTGTGTAAAGAATTTTTTTCTCAACTCCAGTATGAAATATTCTCCCGCTAATTTCCAACTATAGCCACGAGTTCTTGTATTTGAACTAACACAAAAACCAGCATATATATCACTATGTTACTGTTATGGTGTCATGTCAGAATGGGAGAAAAATGGCAAATTCTACACCAGGGCTATTCAAATCACGGTCCTCAAGGGCCCAGCCCTGCTGATTTCCCGGCTTTCCTTTACCTCTCAGCCAGGTGTGAAGCCTCCAGCCAATCAGAATCAGTAATTATTAAACAAACTACCTGGAAGAACTAAAACAAGGCCTGGATTTGGAATCGAGGGCCAGATTTGAAGAGCCCTGGTCTACACGTTAACCTATCCCATAGTGCCACAGAATCATAAATGGTATATTTCGGATAAAGCTCCAGTGTGAATGCAAATCTATAAGAGATTACGGTATTCACTACATTACTATCCGTTGGGAGTACACAACACATGTTACTTTACCATAATGGAAAATTGCATGGGTATTAAAATTTGTCTATCCTGTGTTTTATTTACCTGATACATAAATGGGGGTCATACACCGGGAGAGACTCGCTTCCCAAAAGAAAGCACTAAATTCAGCTGGGTCACGTACACAGCACAGTTAGGCTGTGTGAAGCGCAGTTAGGCTGTGTGAAGCGCAGTTAGGCTGTTGATATGTCATTGAGTGAAGCACTGGAGACAAACTGCTGAGGACTTAAGTGCATGTAAGCATGCAGTGAAATATAAACCAGCCTTTACGCAGGCCGTTGTAACTCACTCATCCGACAGCAGACCGAAATGCCCAGGAGACAGGACACCCACCTGCAGGCTGCTCGCCACTGGGGCCTTCGGTAGACTGGAGACAGACGTCTGCAAAGCCGGCTGAGGCTGCAACTCCAGCGGGAGTGCTGCTGATGCAGCAGAACTGAGCATGCAGGAGAGACACGGAGGTTTATACAGAAAACAGGGAACATGTGTAGCTATGGTACTACACAGGCATAGAAAAAAGACAGAGGTTTTGCAGAACACACAGGGCCAGTATGCATGCTGCTGATCTGGGATTATTAGTCTATTTCTTCTTCTTGGGTTAGCCCAAGGGGGCAGTGACAGAGCGACACCTTCAAGGATGCGCCTCCAACTGCAGATGTACTAAATCCTTGCTGTTTGTTGGTCTCCTGTTTGCCCACTGGGCTTAGGCCCGACTGAGGGCACCCGCCTAACTGCACACACTCACAGGCAGCTGTGGGCACACTGGCGATCGGCTCAACACACAGTCCAGCAACCCTCTATCGCTGTCACCTCGCCAATGTCTCCCACCCCCCACCGACATATGCATCCAGCTACCACTCAGATGGTACACTCACATTCCTTGCACAGATTTGGTGGCCTCTGATGGCACGTGAGCGCATGCACACACACACATGCACCTCTTTTTCTCTGGGAGATCCTGCTTGTTTGCCCATCCCGTTCCGTCTTTGGGCACGATAATCACGTTGGGGTCGTTTCCTTTATTTTCGGACTTCAGGCTCGGCAGGTGAGCAGGGGGGGGCATGCGCCGGGCAGAGGCCACTTTACCGAGACTTTGCAAGCCATGTCGAGGAACAACTAAGGGCAGAGTGTGAAAAGGTTAAAAACTTTGGTGAAAAAGTGGAAGACCCAAAATCAGCATTTCCAGCCAGCTGATGGAAAGCTTGAGAATCACCTCACTCACCCGTAGTTCTCTGTGTGTCTACTGACTTCCCCTTGTACTTGTCAAACAGGCTGAGAGAGGAGTACTTGCTTTTCCCATCCCTGGACTTGATTATTTGCCCCAAACGATCTGACATTGCGATGTAATGTCATCGAGTATAGGAATTTTTCGTCGCACCTCTCCCTTTGTCCTTTTCGTTTCTGCAGAGGACAGAAGGCTTCAGCTTATACCCCAAACTGCACAGTCAGTCAAAACCAGAACTTACCAAATCCATCAGCGCTCAGGCATCCACACACAGTCACCTAAAAAGATGCGATACTATCCTTCTGAGGGAACTTCCTATTCCCCAGAACTGCATAGCCAACAGGCAAGCTCACACACTCAAAAGCATAAGCCTAGCAATCAGACTGAACACTCGCCGAGATGAACAAACGTGTTTTGTCAGAAGTGTGGGGCACCTTTGATTAGCTTCATATCTAGGGATGTAACGATACACTCAACTCACAATTCGATACGATTCACGATTCTGAGTTCACGGTATGATTTTCTCACATTTTGACTCGAAAATATTCCTTCTCTCTCTAAACTGTGTAAAATATGTCCCCTTCTTAAAAGTGCAAATGAAATTAAATTAAATATTGTTTTTAAAACAAATCCCACATCAAAATAACTCGTCGCACAAAATTCTGGATCTGGATAAGATATTATCCAGATAAATATGGGCACCTCCAGTTTTAAGGGGGCAACTTAAAATCACAATGTAGCAAAGACAGTCAGTCAAAGGTTGCATACTAAGAAGTGCTATGCTATGCTATAAAACGAACCTGTAACTGTTCAAGAGGGTGTCTCCAGAAGCAAAACATGAGGTAAACACATACGGAAAGCTATGCACAGTGCTTCCTGTGGAAGTAAATGCTTTTTGGCACCTTAATTAGCATCAACAACTGAATAACTAACAGCAAAGTACATTTTAAAAGCCTATTCTCAAATATCGTGTCTGCTGTCTGACACTGTTCACTGCAGGTAATAAAATCAGAAATAAACATTACAGACACCTACTGACAGCTGATTATTTCTAATACTGACATCGATACAAACTATTTGGGAGGTTCTGCTTAAATAAGTTTAAAGGGAAACTCCACCCTTAACTATGTACTTTTTTTTGTTTATTTTTATTCCATGTCTTTAAGCTCTTGTAAAAGTGCTAAATTAAATATATTATGATGTATTATTATTATTACCGTCTTATATATTAATATCATTTATAACCGAGAAGAGCTGATCATCAAGTGTGATAAACGCCGTGATTTTCCGAGTAATATCTTTTGATTTCACACTGCCTGCACTGAATTTTCTTTTGCTATCAAATGCTTGCGTTACTGACAGACTAGCATTATTCTGTAGAACCACAGCCTTTATTGGGATGGGTTTGTTTTTCAGAAACTCCACATACTCTTCACTGTTTTGTCTTAAGGTGAGCAATCAAATTTGTTGCGTTTATTAGTAGATCTACCTCACAAAAATTATAGCAGAGCAATGTCTCCACACGTACATTTCTAATAATATTAAAATTATTCGACACAGCACACATTTTTCGAACCCACAATTTTAAAGGAAATTATTGGTGGGAAATATTGGCTCATTTTTAACCGTCGCCCAATGGCTCACTGTTGCCATGTCAGCTGATACCCAGTTGGCCAATATAACTGGTGTATCTCTAAAACAAACAAAAGACAAACACAAGCTTGACCCCTGACCAGACCATCAACAGATACAAGACTAGGTCACTAGCTGAAACCCCCACAGCAGAAGGTCACAGGCCTCCCAGCTTTCTGCTCTCCCTAAGACATTTAAATAGTTAGCAGAAATATAGTAAGTTACCCAGCTAGTTATTGTTTACTGTATCCTATGTCCTAGGTACACATTTCCTTAAAAATTCACACACTTGAAAATTCAAAGTTAAATAAGAATGAAACCTGACAGTGTCTGACCACAAACAATTAAAAGATCTCACAGAAATATCTGGTGCAAGTTCACACTTCAACCCCTCGGCACCAGGGATAAGAAAAGCGTTTAAAAACATGGAGCAGCATGGAGGATGCAGCCTCGCCCGCACCACACTGCGTCTCATTTGGAGGAGGCGGTGCGGGGCAGAGCCGGACCGTGGCTGGGCCCAACACCCCGCATTCAGAGGTGTCAGTTCCAGGTCCAGAAAGGAAAAATCCAGACCAGGATTTTGTTTCAACCAACTAGCTGAGCATCTGTGACTGTGCCTCTATATACTCAACTGATTGGTTGAAACAAAATCCTGGTCTGGATTCTTACTTTCTGGACCTGGAATTGACACCTCTGCCCGCATTACATCCATAAGCAGGGCTATAAAACAGCGCGGGACGGAGCGAAGCTTTCGGGGCCGCTGTCCGTCCGGGAAGGGGCTTCGGGTCCCCTGGCTGACAGCGCCCACACCACTAACCCCAAAGAAACACGCGAGCTGCACCGGGGGGCACTTAACGCGACGCCGGGGGATGCTTAGCGAAGCCCCGGGGCCCCGGCCGGCCGGGACGGCCTTCACGTCCGCCGTTTGCGGGCTGCGGGACTCGCGGCCCCGGCCCCCCGACAGCCGCAGCGCCCGTCACACAGCCGCCCTTCTCCCGCAATAACAGGCGATACGGCGACAAGCGCGAGTAAAATGGCCGCTAGCCGGAACAAAGCGCCGGGCAGGGAGCCGCCAAGCCCCGGCCTGTGTCGCACCAACGCCCCGGCGTCGGCTCCGGCCTTTACCTGCCTCGCCTACCAGTGCCGGATCATGGGAGCGCGGGGAAAGGCCGCCTGGGGGATCTTATGTCCGTCTCCGTTTAAATACGCTGCTTTTCCTTTCGACGCCGGGCTCCGGTACCTATCCTGGGTGATTATAAGCGCTGGCCGCCCTCTGCGTCGCTCCCGTTAAACGCCAGGCTGCGTGAGAAGGGGGCGAAACAGCGCCCCGCGGCGGCGGCCCGCGCTACTGCCGTCGGCCGCTCCATTAACGAGTAACCACAAATACAGTCATAAAGCGGTGTAACTGATAAACAGGCAGCAAATCTCTTCAAAACTTTGAAAGCTGAATGTTACTGAATACTGAATTCATTTGTTACTGAATTTAATTGAATTCAGAAAAGTTAAGTTTCATAATGGACTTCCTATGTAACGTAATTACACCTTCACCGCAATTACACGTTTCTGTGTAATTGCTGTGTCATTTATTAGTACCATTATTAATAATCGTTGTTAATGTTGCTGCAGCTACTTTTGTGGCATGCATATCATTTGCTGTGAAATAGATGCACCCTGTGTATCATGGCCTAACTCAGCATTGTCCCGAATCATGGCAGTGTTTTGAACATATAACACTGCTGTTTATGCCTTCATCTGAAATGAACTGTAGTTGTCATGAAAACACACTATAGTTCCAGCTCTGCATTGTCTACTACATGGGGCCTTGGACATATCGTGCCAGTGAGAATCAGAATAATTATTAGCCAAGTATGCATGCATATAAAGAATTTGATGTAGTATGATTGCTCCTAGTGTAACAGATTTAAAAAAAAGTACTTGTTTGATTTTATTATTACTGCGTTGTTCTAATTCTGTGTAGTGATTTCACCCAAATCAGTTTCATTTTATGTGGTGAATTATACAGTTATTCTTGGTATGCTGTGTTGTGGTTATTTTTGGCATTTTCAGCCATGGGGGTACCTCTGAATTTGGTCCTTCTAGACGACCTGTGGAGCAGGCACCATTCTCTCCGCGTCTCCTCATAATCGTTTTGCATGGGATGCAGAGAAATCAGGCGATGAGACCTGCTGCATGTGCTCTTCTTTATTTTCCTTCTTCTATTACATGCAGTAAACAAAGGGTTTGGACAGAATTGCAATGCGGAGTGTGAAGATTTTTTGGTCACGCGACAGATGCACAGCGGCTACACTAGCACTCATAGCGTTAAACTTGAAAAACAAAAGCTAAACTGTCCATCTATTTTCTATAGCTGTTTGTCTTGTTCAGGCTCACAGGGGGTCCGGAGACTGTCCCAGAGGCTACAGGTGCAAGGCAGGGAACGACTCAGGATGGGGCACCAGCCTGTCGCAGGGCACACTCACACACCGATGGGGAATTTGGTAACTCCAATCAACATCAGCATGTTTTAAGACTGTGAGGGGAAACAAGAGTACCCGGAGAAAACCCCACGACGACATGGGGAGAACATGCGAACAGACAGACAAACAGGCAGATAGACAGAGAGATGAATGGATGGATGGATGGATGGATAATATGTGAAGCCAGTACTACATTTGTTCCACATCGCAGTGCTGCAAATGGAAAAGGAAGATACAGACCTGACAAAACCGAGATTTTGTATTACATGAATAACAAATAACAATGATACCCAGAGCCTACTAGATATGACATCCTGTATGGCTTCCAGGTTTAAGGTGCAGTACATCAGTGAGGCAAAGACACCTCTAGTTAAGGCCAGAGTGATATTAGAGAGCATGGAATGGGAGGTGGAAAGCCGAGAGGGTATTCAATTCAGTGAAGAAATGTTTATGACAGAGATTATATGATGGTTATAGGATTGAACATAATACAAGTCTTGAAATGTCAGATAAGTACAGATAAGTGATCATCTGTGAAGTATAAAATTGCATATCTGATGGGAACTTGTGCTCGTCTCAAGCCAGAGAACTCAAGTAGCAGCACTGAAACAGGGCCCACAGTTGCTGGACTACCTTTGACAAAGAAATCCAAGGAGTTTGTGGAGACTCAGATGGAGCAGGAGTGCAGCAACAAATGAGCGCTCTCTGTCCCTGCAGGATGCAGAGGAAGCAGAGCTAGAGTTATATACATACTCACTATCACCAGGCATAGATGAAGAGCAATATCCTCTTGCTTGGTGGTAAACACACTGGTGGAAACATTCTCACTTGTCATAGATCAAGTGTAAAGCTTGCATGGTGGAGAAACGAGTGTTCTTAGCTAAAAATCTGTAGGTGTTTGTATAGTAATGTGAATTAAACTCATATTGTTGTCACATCCCGCAGGGTGGAGCAAGCCAGTTACCAGCAAACAGTGTTTTCACCTGCTCTGTTCTCTTTAAAACCCTGTCTGACTTCGCAAACCCTGTTGCCATTCATGAGCCTGAGCATTTACACCCTATCTTCAGGCTCTCCTGCTTCCTACCTCCTCTGCCAGCTCCTGCCCATCCACTTTCTGGTTTCTGTGCCCCTCTGTCCTTTGTGTCTTGTCCCCATTTGGCCAGCAGGTGTCGCTGCTCATCCTGTTTTCCCCTTTGTTCGTACTCCTTCAGCCCTAGTGTGTTTCCCTGATCACTGAACTGCCATGTAACTCTATGGGTTGAGCATGTGGCCCAAAGGCTGAAATCCTCCAGTTGTGGGTTTGAGGCTAGTCAGTCTTACCTGTTCTGTTTGTTTATTGGTTTTCTGTTTCTCTAGTGTTTATCAGTTATCTCTGCTTCCCTGTTTTTATTTGCTTGTGTCTTATTTGATTTTCCTACTTTCTAGTGCTTGGTATTTCTAATTTATTTAATTGATGACTTGTTGTTCTGCGCCTTGGCTGATTAGTTATTTTTGTGATGGTCCACACCTGCCCTTTGTTAACCCCTGTTGTCTGTGTATTTAAGTGCCTGTCTCTGTTCTGATCCTTGTTGGCATGTTGTGGCCCAGTATGATTGTTCCCTCTGTTGCTCTGCAGTTTCCTGGTTATGTTTAGGAGTTTATTCCCTGTTAAGTTTTTCTTGTTTCCTGAATTCCCTACTTTCAGTACCGTGTTCCTGTAATTGCTCCCTGCCTTAATTTCTGTTTATTTTGGTTTAGTTTTTATCCTGCGTGGTTCCTTTCTTTTCTGGTTTGCCCCGTATTAACTTTTGTTAATATAACCCTTTTTCTTGTAAGCCGCTACAAGACTTATTCCTCATTTGACATGTCCCGTTGTAACAACTACCCACCTATTGTCCAAATATGAAGAGTCTGCATGTAGTGTTTGGCCATGAAACTGAATGGTGTCTCCATGTGGAACGCAGAGCAGTGATCTTTAATGAACCTGTTGTGCAGAACTTCGATCATTACCAAGCTTTGTTAATTAACATAATCCTTTTGATTGTTACTTAGGTATTAGTGTCACGTCTTAATTCTTATGTGATTTGCTGACATCTTTGCTGACAGGCAGGAGTATAGAGTGCAGTTAACCTCCTTATTACAAAGAAATAAAATTTAAGCAAGATGAAATTTCTTAAATCAAGGCAATATATGCTTATATATATATACACACACACACACACACACACACATATATATATATATATATATATGTATATAATATTTTTTTTGCCTGACAAGATATTTATTTTTAACAGTTTCTATATTAGAACATTTCACTTGTTTCAGGCTTTGTCTTTTACTTGGTCTTAAAAATCTTGTCAAGTAAAATCATCTTGCTGCATGGACAGGTATTTTCACAAGTATTAAATCCATTTTCTCCTAAAACTCTGTGCTTATTTCTTATTTCTTATATAATATCCATGGGTACAGAGGTGGCCATTTCAGGTCCAGAAAGTAAAAATCCAGACCGGGATTTTCTTTCAACCTACTTGTTGAGTATAAAGAATCCCAGTCACATGGTACTCAGCTGGTTGGTTGAGACAAAATCCTGTTCAGGATTTTTACTTTCTGGACCTGAAATGTCCGCCTCTGCATTGGTGTAAATTACAGGGGCAGATGATGGAGTTGTGGCCGGGGGGGGGGGGGGGGGGGGGGGGGGGGGGGGGGGGGGGGGGGGGGGGGGGGGGGGGGGGGGGGGGGGG
>JAODKN010000041.1:17826579-17837771 GCA_026774425.1 Petrocephalus zakoni | reverse complement strand
TATGTAGAATTAGACGTCTATATAGAAACGTTTATTTCCCTGGAAGGAGAATGCAAAGATGTACTCACTGCTTTCTCCTCTAGCTGAGGCCTACCTCACCACACCAGCCACCTCTGTCCCTAGTGAAAGGGTTTTTTCGACTGTAGGGGACATTGTGAATTTACAGGGATCTCAGCTTCAGCCTGAGACTGCTGACATGTTAATTTTCCTTAAAAAAATATGTAAATTTGAAGCTGCACATGCACACATTAGTTCGTTTTTTTGAAGATTTTTTTTATTATTTTGATGTGGGATTTGTTTAAAAAAAAACAATATTTTATTTAATTTCAGTTGCACTTTTAAGAAGAGGACGTGTTTTGCACAGTTTGGAGCGATAAGGAATATTCTTTAGTCAAAATGTGAGAAAGTCTTATTGTGAATTGCATCGAATCGTGGGTTGAGTATATCGTTACATCCCTACTCATCATCCACACATCCTCTATGCCTGCACGTCTTATGCCAGGTCACAGTCCAGAGTTATGGGATTAAGGCAGGGGATAACCCCGGACAGGGTGTCAACTCATCGCAGGGCATGCGGATGCCTGCATACACACGACACCACAGGAAGCTGGGACAGACACTCGAACCCAAGTCCCAGAGACGTGAGACAATAGTGCTAACCACTGAGCCTCACCTAGCTGTCATTATAACATGATAAAATATGAGATGATGTCAGTAGTTACATGAAAATGGGATGCCACAAGTATTTAATACAAACAATTTAAGATAAAACCCTAGTAAAATCCGATTGGCTGATAAAAATGTCTTTGCTAAAAGGGATTACTCCTGTATTTACTCCCATTGATGCAGTTTCAGTATCGGAAGACAAAATGATCCGCTGGCAGGAAGAGAGGCAGCTGCTGGCTTTTCCACGCAGCAGCCTTTCAGGAAGCCTCTCGGCAACGTGCGGAGGCCTGAGCCTTCACACGTGCTCTCCCATCAAAGACAGATTATCTGTTCTGGTACTCCCCTATCTCCTGACCCACAAACCTCGCTGCATTCCACGGTCCCTGCCCAAAAAACCATCACCGTAATCAAAGCGTCTCAGCTGCAATCGGAACGAGAGCGGGCGGAGAGGCACAGCAGAGCCCTAGGAATCGGTTTTCCACTGAGGGTTCTTAGGCGCTAAAAATATACAGAAAGCAATTGTTCAACAAATATTGCAATGATAGTAATGTGATCAAAAGGAAACATAAAAATGTGCCTTGTTGAGATCACAGAAACATTGCTTCGTCTGACAAAGTTACATTTTCAAAAAACAGAAAATAAATTAACAAAGTGCTTTGAAATATTTTGCAGCTCATTGAAACTCTCACAGCAACCTGACTTATTATTTAAAATGAGAAAAAAACTTAAGGTGCTACAATAACAATTATAAAGTCACATAAAATACTTTTTCTGTTTTTCTCCCAATTAATCCTGTTGGTACATTAACGAAACCTCCTTATGACCTACACCGGGGGTGGGCAGGAAGGGCCGTTGTGTGTGAGGGTCTTCGCTGCAACTCCCTAATTGGGTTGCTAATTAGCAGACTGATTAGCCAAAGAGTCCTCACACCTGGGTTTGAACAGATGACAACAGGGATAAAGGTTATCCCAAAAAACCTACATATACACCGGCCCTTTGCGGATAAGATTGCCCACCCCTGACTTATGCCTTGCCAAGGCTATATAGTGAATCTAGATTTGCTAGATTGTAAAGGCTGTTTCCTGCTAAAAGCTTTATGAACTCACAAAAGCCTAACTCAACATCCAACTGTGCCATTCCAAATTGATCAAATATATTATGCATTATAATTCCAAGACAAATCCATACCCTCCAGCACATAAAGTCAATATATTCAATCAACTCAAGTCCAGTATTTATATATTTGCAACTTAAAATGTTCAAAATTAAATGAACTGTGAATTATTTTACACTTTAAATGCAAATGCAGCTTAAAAATTCCAGTGAAAAATCATGGATTCGATGGTCTTGTCACAGCTTTGTAAGAAAGTATTGCTTTTGTGCAAAACATCCCTGAAAATCATAAAACTGCCAATTAGGTGTGAGATGCGGTTTGCTCTCCATGGTAGGGAAGGCTTTGGGAATAAACCTCTCCAGCCAGTCCTTGGAGATTCACGTTGCTGCTCTGGCAGGCTGACCAGTTTATGTTCGAGCTGAACCCGGTCCTGGTCCAGGGCAGCTCAGAACCCAATCTGCAAAGAACCTGAAGAGGTGGACTAAATTAAATGGTGGTGTGTGGGGCGATTATCTCCAAAGTGTCATTTAATCCGTTCTGCCACCTCACACGGCACTGAGGCATCCGTGTGGGAGGTAAAAGAGGGACGTCCATGACATCACAGCGACAAGCACCCAATCTGAGGTGTAGATTTCACGGGGGACATTTTTAACCACAACATTCAGGGCTGGAACAGCGTGACCATACCCGGTCTCTGGATGAACCTGACACACATGCTTTCAAAGTATGCTTGGCTATGGCATTTAGGCAGGTTCTACAGGGCAGTTTATTATTTAATTTGGATTATAACGTTATGGACATTCCAGAAATGGGTGACGGTGGGTAACATGGTGAGACCATCTCTATGAAGAAAGATGTCTATGCGCGAGATCTCACGGTGGTCAAGTGCAGGAACAGACGCAGATTCAGGGAGTTTCTAAGACATGTTCATTTAAAGGTACGCAAATGTCCTACCACAAAGCACATTTATTATCAAAATAAATTCCAAATCGCATTTCAACCACTTCAACTCAGAAGAGGAGCCATGAGGTTGTAATGCTGAGACGTCACCTCAGCTGATCTGCCGACCCATGATCTAAGATATCACACATTCTGAGGGTCCCAGCATTTGCCAGGGAGATCTCCTGGCTTCCTACAGATCATATTACCCAGAAAGCACAGGCCCATTCAGTTTCACCATCACCACAGATGCAGGTCTTAAGCAATCTGCAGGCCAGGAAGAAGCTTTGTAGATGAGCGGTAACCGTTGACATTTCCATGGCAATTTATCGTCAGGTAACCCAGTTCATAAAACCCATCTGTTCCCAACTGGACTAATTACCTGCTTCTGGTTTTTAAAAGGGTCAGCTGGTTGGATGCAGGGAAATGAATGAGGAAGGAGATCAGGTAAATCAATACATTAGCACGCCATGGAAAGGTTATTTCTGGTGTTATTATGGTTGTGTTTGTGTTACTGTTTTTTTAAATATATATATATATATTTTTTTTGGGTGTTTCAGTGTTCTAACCTAAATTACCTGTCAACTCATTTGTGCTTGTTTTTTTCTGCCTGTAGTATATCGATATTAGGCAGCAACCCACCAAACAGCCTGTTTCTTTGCAATATATTCATTTTCTTTACCAAAAATAAAAGAAAGTTTAGCATGTATTTCTCACAAAAGCACAGAAAATAGCGTAAACTCCACAACTGACACAATAATGTAATGATAATTGATTCCATTAGACCCAAATCACCGAAATTCTTGAACAAAAAACAATAAAGTGATAAAAAGTGAAGAGGATATTGCTTTTCAACGTACATTTTCTTATAGAATTAAGAAAAATGGGTGTGAGTCAAAGGACGAGGGTACACGGTCAGAGATCTACGCAGCCAATATAAGGCTGCCCACCCCGGGCCAAGATCTCTGCAAGCTAATATTTCATCTGTTCTGTCAGATTGAACTCGCAGCACAAGCTGTTCAGGGTGTTTGGGGAGAACTATAGTGGCATGAAAGAAAATCTAAGAACTTACCCGCAATACGCAGGGCTCAGCTTCAGAGGCAGTGAACACTGTTTAGTCTACTTCTGTCTTAAATGATTTAGGCCAAATCCAGTTTTGGCTTTGTGTGATCGGTGAGGAGACACCTAATTTAAATCACCGTGTAGTGACCAGCCGTCCATGTAAATCATAAACAGCAGTCAGGCCGCTTTTAGCAACACTATATAAGAGTAGCTGAGGAAAGAGTATGTGTCCACTAGCACTGCAAGCCGAGACAGATATTTGAGCCAGGAAGGCCAGTGACTTGCTGAAATTCTACACTTTGGCAGCAGCAGACACCGGACAACTGCTGTATGAGACTAAGCAGGAGTGTTCACCTCACCCCATCCCCCAGACATATATAACCCTCCTTACAGCTATATACAAATATATCTGTATGTATGGGTGTATGTGGTGTTCACTAAGGTGCAGAGAACATCAGTTAGCTGTTCTCTTAGAATACATTGTGTATATTTCTGACATCTCCTTATCCATCCGTGTTCCTCTGGTAAGGAGGATTCATGCCAGTTCAGCCCAGGTCATGTCTACGAGCAGTCACTCCAACCAGGCACACCAAATTCACCTGAACTGCTTCTCTCTGGGTAATTGGAGATAGGGATGCAGACACTAGGTCATGCAAAGCCCACACTAACACACACACACACATGTGGCATGTGAGAGATGGGCTAGGTGTAAGGCAGTTAAGTTACTTGCTAAACTACTCTTTCAATCCCTCCAACTTTATTTACCAAACAAACATAATAATTTGTGAAGACATGCAAAATATCTCAATGTTTCAAACACAGAAAACTCAACTACTGATACGAGTGGCTTGTGGTGTATTTGTGGTCTTTTTTTAATGCTGGAAGGGATTTAAATCTGGAGCACTTTTATCCAAATCCTTGCAGGGAGGATAGCAATGCACCCTGAACAGCCTATTTATATATATTGACAGAGTTAACTACATTGGTAACTATGCTTCCAGCATGTCTGGCTTATAAAACATTTTTAAAACAGTCGGTATAGCACACATCACATTAGGAAACAGCGGCTTTCCCATTGCAGAACTTGCTTATTCGGGGTGCATGCACAGCACTGCATCATTAGGGGCTGCATGGTCCGTTAGGGGCCACTCACCCAGAAGCAGGTTGACCAGGACCTCCTGCCCGGCCAACGTGTTGCTCCTGCTGAGGCAGAGGACGGTGCCGCAGATCCAGGGCACGAAGTGGCCGGTGAGCGCCAGCAGGCCCACGATGGAGCGGACGCTGCCCCACGGGGAGTGGGCGTAGGCGCACACCCCCAGGCGCTTGGACATGCACAGGTCGATGGCCAGCAGCGAGTTAAAGGCGATGCCTTTGAAGGAGGGGTTCAGCTGCATGCAGTCCTCCTCGGGCAGCTCCTTGCTGTGCTCGGCCGCTTCCTGGGCGTGCTCGGCCGGCTGGTGCTGGTGCTGCGGGTGCTTGGGCTGGCCGGGCCGCCGGGCGGACCCCCGCGCTTCGGCACCGCCGCCGCCGCCGCTCCGCAGGGGCTGGTTCAGCGACATGAACTCGGGCCGGTTCAGCACATTGTTCCGATCCCTGGTCCGGGACCTGCTCTGGTGCGCCGGCATCGCGCTGTCGCGGTTTATCGCGCTTCGATCCGCCCCCGCTTTCGGTTTATCGCCCGGAGCAAAGCGCCGCACTCCGCCGGATGGGTGTCGGATGGGTGTCGGATCGGCTGTGAGCCAGTGCGCTCCCCCCTGCCCTCCCACCGCCACCAGCCGCCGCTATATTTAGCCGGACTCCCCCGCCGGCTTAGCGGACGGGATGCACGCAGACGCCGCTCGCGGCGCGCGGTTAGCGAGCTCGCGCTGGCACGCGGCCGGCTGCACGCGACCGGCTGCACGCGGAAAAGGGAGCAGAGGAGCAGAGGAGAGGACAAAGCGCGCGGATTAGGGACAGGCGAGGGGCTCGGGAGGCAGCGGGATATTTTAAGCCCCGTACCGTAGATACGAGAACAGTTTCACTGTGCAGAGCATGTTGGGAACTGTATTTCGGATCCCCTCCTCGCTTTACCTGCTTTCTATTATATTATATTATATTACATTATATATATATAGTTACCAGATAATCCGACGAATTGCTTTTGTGCAATTTTTTTGCAGTAGAAAGTATAGCGGAGATGCAAAACTTAATTCAGTTTTGATAAACGTGCCAAATGGAAACTTTTCCAGCGCTGCCACTGCCAGATTTATTATTATTATTGTTTTGTTTAGCGTGTGTAGTCCGTGGTGAGGGTAAGAAGGCACGTGCTTGTGTTTATTCGCATCGACCCTCGTGCGCGATCGTTACATTTGCAAGCTGCCCCCGTGCCACGCGCATTCCTCGTGAAAAATTGCTGGAAAATTGGAGTTCTCCATGGTGCTTAAGTGGAAAGCAAAGCACTGGAAGTTTAGCGCGACTGCGGGGGAGTTTGCAATGTTACAGACGTCAGTCATCACCCAAAGAAGTATATTGCTATTTTCCCCACAAAAAATAAAAGGCATTACCCCAAAAACGTGACATCGTACATGACCATAAAGGAATAAATATAACGATACACACTTATATAAACATGATCAGATGTATTCTGCAAAGAGAATACCTCGTCCACCGAATAAATCATTTATCACTGAGCGTATCTCCAGATCGTCAGAACCCATGTCATTGTTATGAAGCACAGGGCACGATCGGGTCTGGCTACTTAAACTACAAATCCCATGATGCCAGCGGTCTTAAACGGAAGTGTCGTAACAAAGCTGTTGGGATAAAAGAGCCGCATCTCCACCAGCTGAGGTATAGAATTGCATGTGAAGGAACCTTCTGTGTCTGTGATGCGACTGGCTGGGGGAGTGAAGGACTCTCCTGGATTCATACTGGGGAAAAGCGGATACGGAGAAGTGAATTGGACCGCAGCGATCGCACCTTACTACGGCAATAAAATTATTTTTGTGACTTTTTTTTTCCTCGATGACAAGAGAAAAGTAAAATAGAGGAAAGTTGACCTGCCTGCCTTTGGCTTTTACAGTGTACATTGTACACTTCAGATAAATAAAACTTGACAACATCTTGGCGGTATGTTAATGGAAAGAAGATGCAGTGAGGATCAATTATTAAATTGCCCAAGAATAGCAAACAATGATGAGAGGTGCTTCTGCGGAGCATGGCTTTGGACAGGGCATGCGGTCTATTGCGAACAGTTTTTAATCCAGACCTTTCTATGTAAAAGCTCTCTAATGTAACCGACAAGTGGTATGTATTTCACACTTACCTCTCGACGTCTGCCGGTCTAGTCGGGTACTCTAGATGGGCTAATCGTCCTCGTTTTAATATGTTGAAGACAAACCATAACAAATGGCGTTTTGCGTGGCATGTTTTATTCTATAGGGAAATTGAGAATTATCATAGAAAACATTTACACTCTAACAAATAAATGGTCTTGCTTGGTTTTCGTATGACTCGTCTGATAACGCAGGTATACAGCGGCAATAGCTTTAAGAAAATATTGCACGCTATGTATTGATATGAAAACGCGTAATTGAAAAATTGTCTTTGATAAATTTTCTATTTTTTTCCCATTGACTCCTAACGTCACCAGGTCAGCAGTTGAGTACAATATGTCGTTAATTTGACATGTACATATCTCACCATAATGCCTTTTACGTTATCAAGTCGTTAAGAACTGAGGAAACTATTAATATAATTTATATTGCCGCCAGTAAATGTTAAGTGGAGATATTAACCGAAAGCGACATCTTAGGTTTGACCCGCTTAATTGTAGCTGTTTTTTGTATTTATACATTTTGTCCTATAGCCTGAATTAATTTAACTAGCGTCTGAAAGCATGCATCGCGTAAAGTTTTATGTAGCGATTATAAGTGGGACTGTATGCGCTCACTCGCTTTCATTATAAGCCACTAACGTGGAAACGTGTGCTGGGGTCGGGCGGTTTCAGAAGAGCCTCTGCTCGCCGGAGGAAGCAGGAAGATAGGCGAAAGAAACTTGCTTTTGTCTAATTATGCGCTTGTGGCCGAGATCACTGGCCACATCACCGAAACGCCAGCGTTTTCTATAGTCAATCTGCAGCAAAGCTGCACACATGCAGTGCAGTATAGGGTAAAGCCGGGCGCACACTATAGCCGGGTGTGCACGAGCCGACACACTACCCGGGTGTGCACGAGCCGACACACTACCCGGGTGTGCACAAGCCGACACACCGCGGGCGATCTCACTGTGATCACACGGATTTTTCAATGCGGCTTTCTTACCGAGACATCTGGAAGGTCTTATGGCATATATGCGTATTTAATGCGATGGGCTGTGTTCAGAGTATCAGATGCAAGCCAAAGGGTTTCCGTGAAAGTATCAAAGTCTTCGAAGTGACCTCCTCCATCGACTCGAACCCCACCAGCATCGATGAGTCCTCCAGCGTGGTTCTGCGGTACCGAACCCCGCACTTCCGAGCCTCGGCTCGCCTCCTGGTGCCTCCTTTCTCCTGCAAAGAGACGTGGACGGTGGGATGGATTCAGGCGTGCAATCACATGGAGTTCCACAACAAGTATGGCAAGAAGGGGATGTAAGTATGACTCTTTCTGATGTGTGACAGCATTAAAATAGCTTGCAACAATTGCTATTTGACGCAGGCTGTCCGGGCCATGTTCTTATGAGACATCTGACTTTTGTTGACTTCTTGATGTGTTAATTTAAAACCTAAATTTAACGTCAGTTGTGTTCTGCATTACTTCCTGATTTACAGACTATTGCACCAACGGAACACATCCGTTTTTTCCGTCTTCAGATTAAAACAAATGAAATGTCTGTCTTAATGTATGTTTTTAGATGCATCGAGTCAAAACCATATTCAAAACAGTTCTTAATGTATGAGTGCAGCTGAATTATATACTTATTGAAAATCCTAGCTTGACCTATTGCTTAAGTAGACTAGTAAAACTGCATGGCAGTATTGTTAAAGAAATTATTGATATTTCATTTACTATTTCTGAGCCAGAATTCTAACATTGCATTATAATCTTCTGGCACTCCTGTGATTACTTAAGAAGGGCAGATATAAAATACTGGCAGCGTCAACGGTTCACACCGAGCCTCAATGCATCGTGCTTCAATTTAGATAACAGAGATTATTATTCATAACGAACGAAAGTTATTTTAAAGAAAGGAAAAGTTATCAGCTTGCAGCAAACCTCGGTAATGAAACCCCACTATGCAATTCCATCAGTCAAACAGTCCGTGTAATAATGAATGCATTTCTTCGCGAGGCTTTTTGCTCAAGCCTGCTTTTATGATCCATAAAAGGCCAGAAAAGATATAATGCGGCAGTACTTAAGGAAAAAAAAAGCTTCAGCATTAGTACGCCGAACTCTTCATTCTGACTCGAGGCTTTCCCGTACTCAAAAGAAGTATGACACACCACCGGAGGTACCGGCAGAGAAGGCACATAGGAAGCCGCTACATAGAAGCCTGTAACAGAGCAAACTAATGCAAGTCAGAAGCCAGGCGAATGGATCTCATCACGAGTAGGCAATTGAAGGCATCCTGAGGCTAACAGCAACACTAAGGGGGGGAAACTCATTTTGAGAACATTAAATTGCACATATAAGGATATTGTTTTTCATAAAAACCTATTGTTTTATAATAATAATAATAATAATAATAATAATATGTTTACAGACAGATGTAAGGTATATGATGATAATACCTGGTTTGATGTTGTAAAAGGAGACAGAGAGTTGTGGCTGTTTTTTCCTAATGACTAAAATGGAAAATGGAAAATAAACTGGAAGAACTGGACTGAACTGCAGAAGCTGAATATTTGTAGACTGATATATCGTGTCTGCATTTTAGATATTAGCATTGAAAGTGAAAGATTACAAATATGCAGCATTTATTAGGGGATGGTAACCGGACCTCGGTATGAGCCCTTCCACTTTGCTACAGGTAGAGCATTGACATAACAGTCTGATATGCACACTGCACAGTTTATTGTGGAAAAGAGTTTATTGTGGAGAAAGTGAGAGGAAATGTCAGAATGAAAACAAATTCACAGACATCACATGTTTTTCCTTCTGCTTTTACTGGAAGATTAGGGTCCCTCTGCTGTTTATATTGGGCCCATGACTCTGCAATGTCGCACACATCTGGGGATTCTGGCTCGTTACAAGCTGGCTCTCTCGCCAGAATTAGCTACCTTTTCACCACGTTAACATTCCTGTCAGTTCAAATGAAGTTTTGTTTCCTGTTAAGTTGAAGGCAATTAACTACAACTTTATTCCAGTCTTTAAGTTTTATAAGGTTATTATATATTATATATACATTTATTTTGAAATAACATTAAAACAATCTTATTTGTAAATTTAACATTTTGCTGGCAATTAGCTGTGTGATTTAAAAATGACTACTGTCATGCACTGTACGTTATGTCCTTAGAATAGCAACTTAATCTGGTAATGGATGCTCAATTGTCCATAAACTTCCCCCCTTAAAGGAACAGTAATGTGAATGTGCAGGGGGGGGGGCATACCCACCAGTGGGACAATGGAGCCCACTGTGGGAGCTGCAATATTGAAATGAAGCCTATAGCTGCCCCAGGAATCCAGGAACTTTGCAGTGGGGATATAACTACTGTTTATGCGCCCATTTCCTGGGATTGTTACGGCTACAGACGAAATCTGTTGTGACTGATAAAAGCCAGGCTAATTCACCGGCTCCACTAATTGTGGCCAGCATGTGGAAGAGATCTCCTGTGGGGGGGAAAAACAGTCTTACTATAAGGTCAGCTCTGTTATCATAAAAAGGGTACTTTTGTGTATTCAGCATATTAAACAGAGCAGTACAGCCTCTTCTCCCCTTGGCGTTGTAATTAATTCTAGCCCTAGAGCATCAATGGATTTTTCTGTAGCCAGTGACATTGATGCTGAGCTCACTGGAAGGAGCAGGGGCTCATTGTGAGGCCATCGCCTGCTTGCCAGCTTGGGCACACTTACTCTCCCTCTACCTTCACTTTATTCCAAAGAAATGGACAAACACAGTATGAAGCGGCATCTGGGAGGTTGTGATCGGTCGTGTAGAGTGCTATATAAATGTACTTCTGAGTCTTACGTGTATCTCTTCCTAGCATCACAGTTTTTATTTATATAGCAGATGCTTTGACTCAAAGTGACATAAATCTTTTGAGAAAGCTGGGTTAGACAGTCCCTGGAGCTATTGGGGTTAGGGGCCTTGCTCAGGGGCCTAATGATGACATCACTTGGCTCCTGGTATTTGAACCAATGACCTTCTGATCACATGTACATCGATGGCTCTGGTATATTCTCCTATGAGGAGGCGCATGTACATCGATGGCTCTGGTATATTCTCCGAT
>JAODKN010000041.1:17773840-17784969 GCA_026774425.1 Petrocephalus zakoni | reverse complement strand
CACACTTACAGAAGATAGTAGCAACATAGACTCGATTTCTTTTCTATTAAAGATCTTGATATCCATTTCTACTGGGCCTCTGTAAAGAATATTAGGAAGTCAAATTTGACAAAAATGACTCACCTTAAAGACATGCCTGATATGCCAGCTTCTATGATAAGTTCTTTCTCCAGCCTATCCCTATATGGACCACATTTCGGCTGGGGGTGACCTGTGGCCTCCTGCTGGCTTTATTGGCTCTCCTCGCACTGAGAGGTGAGATGTTCTCCTGCTCTACCCCAGGTCACTGACCCCAGCCAAAGAATGTCATCAGGAGCAAATCCATGGACTCAATGACGAGAAATATTTATCAGTGTGGAAAAGTACGGAGCCCCTCTCATGACATAACGATAAAAATTATATATATTGTGGCCATGTTTTAAGAAATCGTGGGAATGAATCAATAAAACGTGGCCATGATTTAATACATCATGGGATTGAATTAATAAAACGTGGCCACGATACATATTATTTTTAACTTTATGTCAAGTAAGAGATATGGAATCTAAATCTTAGCTAACCGATGCTTGAACCCTAACCCTTCCTTTATCAGTGACACAGATACAAGATTGGGAGGCACTCCGGCCTCTGCTGCGACTCTACAGAGGCGGGTTTCTGCTTATCGAGTTCCTCTTTCTGCTGGGGGTCAATGTTTACGGCTGGAAGAAAGCCGGAGTCAACTATGTCCTCATATTCGAGCTGGACCGCCGCGATCATTTATCACACTACCACTTTTTCGAAGTAAGGATGAGTATGGCACCCATTCAGTGACGCAAGCAGTTTTATTTAGGATATGACAGCAAGCAAAACATGCTCTTGGACAGGCAGTACAAGAAGTCTAAAAGCAAAGTATCAGGACCGGTAGCAATCTATTCGCATAGTAAAATTGGATAGGGTTAGAGTTAGGATTAGGATTAGGGTTAGGGTTAAGTTTCGGGCCTCTCATTGAAGCTTGACTTTGTTTTGAATTATGAATGCTATGAATAAAGCCAGGCAGGATTAAGAGATACCTGGTGACTGGAGCGGTGGTGCCATTGACACCGCTGTCCTATGTTTTAGGTTGCTGGGGGTTTAGCTGTGTGCTGGTGCTCCAGCATCCTGGCCTGTCTCTATGCCCCACTCCTGCCAGTCCCTCTTCAGCTGCAGCCCCTCCTCTTCTACTGCCTTCCCATCCTGCTGCTGCTCAGCCCCATGCCCACTGTCCACGCCCGGGCTCGGCGCTGGCTTCTCGCCGTGTTGGTGAGGACATTGGCTCGAGGCTATACTCCTGGCATCTCAAATATCCTCAGATGCATGCAGCAGACAACCATTTAACCTCAGTTCTACAACTGACCGAAGGTTTAATCCATATCTGAATTCTCCAGAGCCTTGCGAGCATCTCCTTGATGCCACCCTCCCTTGTGTCCCTCCACAGTACAGGGTTCTCACCACTCCGTTCCACTCAGTAGGGTTCCCTGATTTCTGGCTTGCCGACCAACTGAATAGCCTAGCACCACTTTTCCTGGATCTGTGGAGCCTCATCTGGTTCTACTCTTGTGAGGTGGACTGGAAGGACCTGGCGGGCATGTACACACCGCCCGTAGGTGAGAGACACCATGGGATGGCCCAACAGCGCCAAGGTAGAAGGCAGATGGGGCAGCACTGCTGATTTGCAGCCCGTCCTGCTCAATCCCTCTACCTCTCTGTATGAGTGTTCCAGGAAGCCTGGACTGCGAGAGGATCTCCAAGGACCTGAGTTGCCTGATACAGTGCTTCCCACCCTGGCTTCGCTTTGCACAGTGTTTAAGGAACTTCTGGGATAGCGGGAACACCAAGCCCCACCTCCTGAATGCCGCCAAGTACTCCGTGGTCTTCCTCACCATCACCTTTGCTGGCCTCTACAGCATGGCGTTAGGTGGCTGAAATCACATTGCTGACAGACCCCCGGGGGGGCGTGACTCCAGAAAAGAGTGGCTGCAGTCTTACTGTCATCTACAATATAGGCCAAAATTGTATAGCGTAAAATGCAGGATGTGTTATATTCAGTCAGATTCGGTTTAATATAATATATGATACATCAGCACAAAGTGCAATGATTAAAATGAAAAAAGTTAAATGATAAAAAGTTAAACTGTATACAAATTAACTACAATAGAAGTTAAGTACTAAAAAGAATTCAAAGAAAAAAACAAGTAATTTTAAAAATATGCATACACATTCTATTATAAGGATACATGGTGCGATCTGAGGTGCTTGCAAGTGGAGGTGCAATGTTCTGACCTGAGAGCTGGTCTTCATGGTCTCCCTCTCTGTGCCCGTTTGCTTCTCCCAGAGTACCCCAGCCGGGCAGCCGGACTGACGCTCTACCTGTACCTCTGGGCTGCTTCTGCCTGCTGCAGCGTGCTGGTGGCCATCACCTGGGACTTACGGATAGACTGGGGGCTTCTCCAGGGGCCCGACTTCCTGAGAGAGGAGGCTGTCTACTCTAAACGGGTAGCCAAGCTTGTGATATTTCGTGCTAACTCTACTGTAATTGTGCAGCGTGTGTGTGTGTGTGTGTATTACTGCGATCCCAGTGGAAACTCAAAAAGTATTTCGGGTATTGCATTAAAGTGTCAAATGTCCTTTATGGATCGAAATGATCATGGATTCAGTATTTCCTCTGTAATCATGATATTTCACTGAAACAGTCGACAGGTCAAATGGCCAATATGGTAACAGAATCTGACATGAAGACAGCCTCTTTTAACACATTCCCCTTTGAAACCCTAATGTATAACTATCTTTGTTGCAGTGTTTATTATCCGTTTTCAGTTATAATGGGTCGTGCAGCTTGAACGGTAACTGAATGATAGCAATGTGCTGCCAGCTACTGCATGCTATTCATAGCCCACTGATTGGCTTGGGGTTACAGGCTTACTACTACTGTGCAATCCTGGCGGACGTGTTGCTGAGGCTGGCCTGGGGAGTCAATATTATCCTGGTGCAGATGCGGGATACAGGCTCAGCTACTGCCACAGGGATCCTGGCCCCTCTGGAGGTCCTTCGGTGAGGAGAGCAACACTAGCCGTTTACACTTTTCAAGGCTCTCCGTTTACAGTACCTGCAATCCAGCAAAAGACAAAAACCTTCAACTCCGAAGGTCGATCAAAAAATTTGTTCAAGTCAGAGGACGTGAGAAAACAATATATTTCATATTGTTACAATTCATGTATTAAACATTCTGCTCTGACTATAAATAATGTAAAAATGCAATGGGGCCAGGACAAAACTTTGGTTTGACTCCTTCTCTTTCAGTCGGTTCATCTGGAACTTCCTGAGATTGGAGAAGGAGCACCTGACTAACTGCGGCCTGTTACGAGCAGTTAGAGACATCCCAGTGCGGCCCCCAACCCAGAATGGACACTCCTTCGTAGAACGGATCATAGAGCAGGAAGATAATCGAAAAACCTACCAAAAGCCACATTCTGCAAAGACTAAATCGAATTCCTGCTTTAAGTGGACGAGGTAATGTTCTGGAGCTGGACATTTATCAGTCTCAAATTTTTTGTGTTCACTGTGTAAAGTTTTTATAGTGCTGTTCCGGTTATTTAACTCTTATTGCCAACCACAATAAACTAAAGATCACATTTTCTTGTGCAAACCTATTGAATCTGGGACAGTTAACCCAGGATTACTCTTTCACTGTTTCAGGACAGCAGCAACAGAGACTAAACTTTCAATGGAGTGTATAGAGAATGAGTTCAATTTAACCTGAGGAAGACCAGAAGATCTTAGACCGTTAGACCCAAGGTGTTTTTGCATCGTAGGAATGAACCTTCTCTACGATCGATCCGTGGACTTTAAAGCAAAGGAACTGTACTCATGCTGACCCCCCATGTTCAAAAGTAGCAGTAATGTGTAATAAATGTATGATATCCCTAAGACTCTGATGTCGATTGTTAATATAATGCTACAGAAGGTACAAACAATATGACTGTCACTTATACATGTTCAAATATGAACTCATAACAGCCCTGGATGCAGGAGATAAAAAATATGACTTAAAAAAATGTAATTAACTTACTTCAGAGCTTCCCATTAAACCAGGGGTGGGCAATCTTATACGCAAAGGGCCGGTGTGTATGCAGGTTTTCGGGATAACCTTTAGGTCAGCTCTTCAAACCCAGGTGTGACGACTCTTCAGCCAATCAGTCTTCTAATTAGCAATCTAATTTGGGAGTTGCAGTTAAAACCTGCACACACAACGGCTTTTTGGGATAAGATTGTCCACCCCTGCCTCAAAGAAATACAAAAAACTTGGCATAAATAAAACCACAAGGTCACTATAGGGGTTTTATGCATACAGCTGTTTGGATTTTATTTTATGATTTACTTTTAAACTGACAATATCACCCCGCAATGACTGAATGGGGACAGACATGAGAAGTCCAGGTAAGACTAGTAACATCTGCATTGGACTTTATTTATTTATTTTTTTTGTTAAAAAGTAGATCAGTGTTTTTCTGAAGTGTTTAACTTCTGGTTACTAGGTACTCAGACTGTCCCTTCATATTGTATGAATATGAGTTACTGGGCTGAAAATGGCGTTATCTAGTATTGCATGTGTGTGCAGTGTTCTGAAGTGGACCTAATGCCCTGGCCACCCACTGCATTTTAGTGACACAGCCTACAGGAACACACCCCTACCAGCTTTGCTTTGTGAACTACGCGCCACGAAGTGACTGCAAGATGCAGGCTTCCTTAAAGATGAGTCGGGATTGCAGGGGACGCTCTGTCCTTCCCTTGTGCTGAGTGGGTCCCTCTCGGTGACGGTTTCCCATCCCTCTCCCTCTCCCAATCGTCATTCTCCGCCTCTCTCCCTTCTCAATGCTGAGGTTTACGTCATTGCATCACTCCCAAGGACAAAACGAGCCGTAATCGGACACAAGGTGGTGTCCGAACACCTGACAGCCATGAGCGACAATGACCTGGGTTAGTGCAAAGGCAGGAGGCATGCCAAATAACATGGAACTGAATGAGACAAGTGCTCAGCGCCCCGTGCTGTAGGACACAGGCTCAGACCTGTCCTAAATGTCACGCTCGCTTTCTCAGGAATCAGACGCCACGGCAGCAGGTCATCCCAATCTCCCGCGGGATCGAGGCCCAGGTCTGCCTGTGCGACTTGACAGGCTAGATTCATGTGCGCATGCCTAACTGGTTCACACATTTCTCCAGACTCCAGGGGGACAAAGGGTTTCAGATAATGAATCCACAAACTTGGCATCGGATTTAAGAGACAAAGTCAATAGGTCAGTGTGGGCAAATGTGGAAGTAGTGATGTAGGCAGGCAACTAACTTCTAAATAATAAATTCTTCCAAACACAGAACTCCTTCAAATGGAACATCTCGAAGAACAAACACTCCTGCTCTATTACTGTTACAAACTGCAGAATATTTCAATACCTATGAACCTCCACTAGGTGGCAACCAAAACAAAACAGGTCTATAAAAGCATTCGAGATCATTGTCAATTTTATTTTATAAAGCTACAAATTAGCCTTAAAACATATGACATATTGGGTCAGCTTAAACATTCCTAGAGTTTCTTTCTCAGTTTTACTTCTGTACCTCTAAAAAATATTACAGACACGTGCAATGGCTGCAAATAGTGAAGTTAAATGCAGAGAGCCAGGCAAAAGTTACTGATAGTATACCATTTATAAAGAAAGTTACTGATAGTATACCATTTATAAAGAAAGTTACTGATAGTATACCATTTATAAAGACAGCTGGGGAGAAAAGAAACAGTCATTCAAACAGACTTGGGGTCAAATGCATTTCAGTTTAAATGCTACTATATAAAAATATGTTGGACTTCGTTAATCTTTCGTATCAGACTCAATTCAGAATATACAATATTTAACTCTCAAATTCAGTAGATAATGGGGTCATTCTTTTTATATATGGATATGAGGCTGGACAGCATAGTATTTACAAGCAATTTCAGTTTGTGTGAAACTGTATAATGTAACCTTTTGCAAATACTCAGTTTACAATGTACTTAGGATTTAATTTACGAAGTCGGATCATTTAGGAGAATTTATATTTCGACAAAACTGGTTGCATTTCAGTTCAGAACCCCAAGTCTGGATATAAACCATAGATCGTACATTACATTGCATACGCGTATATTCACCAGTTGGCCATAAATTTGCATTGCATGTAATTTCTTTTTCTAAGAAAGTTTCCAAATAAAAAAAGTGCACATTTAAGCTGAATCAGATTCCCTCATAGTACGAAATCAGCTTTTCCTAAAAGCCGCTCATCCAGCCCTCCACAGTCTACAGCACAATACCAGGCTTTCTGGTACAGTGTGTGTTTCTCTGAAGCGGTAAACTTGTACAAATATGCTCATGCAACAAGTAACGATCCCACGGTTACAGTCACGTTAATCATTTTTGGTTCATCCTTAGTTACCTTTCATCACGGTGTGCAAAAATGTCAGCTCCCTCCCCACCCCCCCCTACCCCCCCCCTTCCCAGAGCAGAACGTCTCTCTCCTCTCTCTGCTATGCTCTGGTGTAAGAGCTTTCCCAGGAAAGCATGGGAAATTGCATAACCATCTCAAGCCACCACTGCAAATGATTTCTGTGAAACAGTCGGGAACATATGCACAGTACATTTTTAAAGTAACACAACTCTGCTATCTTCCATTTATTTATCTAGCTGTGTGTTTTGTTCTTGGGTCTCCTTTTTTGGTCTGCTATGCTATAAGCTTCTGCAAACCAGAGGCACAGTTAGAAAGCAAAGCCCGAAGCAGACAGCTATACAGTGCGAAACACAGGCTCCTCAAACACTTTCATAATAAGATATTTAAGGCACTCTCAACTCCCCGCAACTCCCACCCACACGGAGCAGCCCCCTCCTTTACAGAAGAGGCAACAAACAGGAGCATTTGCTGTGTTAATACACTACTACAGGCAACCACAAAAAATAAAGGGTGAGTGATGACTCTGTCCCCAAAAAAGGATACAACGTGATTGGGTTGAATGTCTTAAGGGATATCAAAAGGCCAATTCAACCTTGATATGGTTACCATAATGTTTATCATGCCTCTCGTTTGACCCCGCAATTCAGAACTGAAGCACATCACTTCCAAACCGACCTCATTCAAACCAAAAACTCTGCATCGATTCAAGTTACGTGAGAAGGTTATTACAATAAATATGATACACGTGTCCCTCTGCTCGTAATCAGGGCTTGCCGTTTCTCCTTCCATAGAAAAAGGTAGCTGCACACAGACTTCATAGCATAAATCATGTATTAGATTCGTTCATAGCTACAAAAATAAATTACCGATATAACAGGATCCCTAAGCAAGGTTTCTACCAGCAGGAGTAATTACTTTGAAGACCCTGCTGACCACTGGCCAAATATGTCGTTATTACAGTAGGTCTTTGCAGAATTACAGTTCCTTCATTTACATAGGGGTCAGGTAACAAGAACAAAAAGCAATACCCCAAGAAGAAGGCTGTGACTGTTTACAATGTCACTAATTCTTTACTCTGGCCATCGCTGTAACGGAATGGGGCCTTCGGGTCCAGAGGAAACTGGGTCAGCTCACAGCCGCGAACAATTCTGCACGATCCCAGTCAGAAGGCAGCCGCTGACTCAGTGATTCAGTTCGTCATCTTAAGGCTCCACTTGAGGCATGACAGAAAATTTTGCTACTTGTTTGAAAGGCATGACAATGAACCAATCAGATGGAGTCGCCCGTCGAGAAAGCAGGCACTAGTTTCGGTGCCAGTGTCTTATGGCTTTGGAAGACATCTTTAAAGTCCTTCCTGGGACTTGTACGAACCCACTGCAGGACTTCCTTATGGTGTCACTGCTGCTCTTCTAAATTAATCATTAACTAGTCATTGACTAAGCATTACCCAGTGTTCACCATGCGATCTTCACTCGTATTTCCACATGAGAAGCAGAGGAATATCCTGTCCACAGACCCGACCCAACCCCCCCCACCCCCCTTACCCGATCGGACCCATTCTCACATTCAAATCAGACCGTATCGGTTCACAGCGACTCTTGTAAACTTTGTCCCCTCAGCTCCATAGTGCAATCAAAACCCTGCTTTCTATTCCACAGGAACCAGAACCCCCCCCCTCCCCACCCCCAATCTGCCTATTTGGGCAAAACCGAACACTAAACACATCTGTGAAATACAGCTAATTGCATATTCTACCTATGGCACGCATATTCAAAATATACTAACATAAGTGCATATGATTGAACATCGTGGAACTTTAAAAACATTCTTAGAATAGAAAACGTTCTTCGTACGAGTCACATTTCTAGTGTACTCCTCAAACAATGGTGTTTATCTTAAACCTTGAAGAGATGTCTGGGAATGTAATCCCCCTCTTGGTGAAGAAATACCCATGAATGCTAATTTGAAACACCCTCCTCTGAAACCTTTAAACACCACCCCCCAAAACATCGTGCCAATGGTAATCACAGGCAAATGGACAAGGAGCATGTTCAGAAGAATACGGGAAGCGATGACTTTGCACTGGCGGGTGCCCTCTGAGTAGCACTAGAGGAACCATGACCGTAACAGTTAAGAGTCACTCTGTGACTGCCGGTCGGACAGTAGGGAAGAATGTGGGTTAGAAGACGGACAGAGCCGGAGAGGGGTACAAGCAGAACGGTCCTGGTATTATTGAAGGCCCGTGTGCCATTCCACGGAATGACAGGCCACGTGCAAAACTAAGTGCTGATGTCATACATTTCCCATCAGGCGCATTCAGTCATGTGACTGTGGCATCTACTCCATATCAGCCTCGGAAATCCAAAGAAATAAAAACAACCTCTTAAAAAAGGGGGGAAAAGCTGTACAATCACACCGGCCAAGACCCAACACATGACCTGTGCAGGCGTGTGGAGAAGCAAGCTCGAGGCTGGGGAAGAAGCTGGGGAAATGTCAGAAAGGTTACGCTGCTGCATGTTATTTTCTTTCAAGGGGGCCCAAGCAGCTCCAGTCTCCTCCCCCTCTCGTAGTGCAAGTGCGGGAAGCCAGCAGGATTCTCACGCTTTTTAAGCCTATTCAGGTCAGTTCACGAATAAAACCATGGCGGAAGGGATGAGCACAAGGTGGGCCCCTTGCCGTGAGCTGTTCTGTCCGAGGCACCGGAAAGCGGAGCTCACGACGGGCCGCTCGTGCCCCGCGTGCCACCACCTGTACCCCACCCAGCATCGTAACAGAAAACAGCATTTGTTTACAAGAGCGGCTATTTATCTTCAAGAGACTGAAGCATATTTTTTTTCTGCTTTGTACTCGAGTCAGAGCCTGGCTTTGCTTGTCTTATTGGGCTGCATGCAGGTGTGTTTGCCGCATCCCCGCCCCTGTCCTGCACCAGCAGCCGGAAGGCGCGCGAGGATGTCCCCCAGCAGGGGGCGCAAGTGACAGACCCACTCTGAGAAGTGTTCAGGCGTGTCGGGGGACCTGACACAGGACAGTGAGGGAAAAAGCCCTTTTGCTACAGCAGGTCCAGAAGGTTCTTAATCTGAAGCCAGGAAAAGATTTCATTTTCCACTCTTCTGTACAAGACAAAGTGTACAAACACGTTTTACAGGCCAGTCGTGCTGTGTATAGGCATTAGACATTTCCTAATGCAAATTTCCATAACTGACCGTCAGTCAACTCTACAACGCTGAAAGATATTCCCGTTGTCCATGGAGATATGCCTTGTCGCTCTCAAAAAATAATACTTCACCATGTCATTTCATCCCTTTCCCAATGAATTCAAAATTTCTACCTATGTAGAAACTTAGATTTTAAAAATTAGGGGAAGAAAAATCACCCTTTTTGTAACTGACTGTCAATTTCGAGTGTCAAAAGTTCTCATCTTGCTTTTCAGAAAAGCTAGGACTAACACGTCATGAATGGATACATTCATGTGAATCGTTTGTTTATTAAGTGTACTAAAAAGGAAATAATACTTTTTAAATACAGTTCTATACTGAATTTTGGAGATATGAGCAGTTAATCTCTGTTTAGGTAACTGGGTTAAACACAGGATTCTAAAATGGTCATCATTTTCACAGAGAAGCTTGCATCGGTACACATTCAGCTCTGTGAAGTTCAGAAAGACTGCGTATATGTGGGTGCATGTATGTACATGTAGACATGCGTGCATTTATAATCTAGGTCTCAGTGGCCTCTCCTGCTCCCCCTACAGGTGTGTAACAGATGTGCATGCAAAGAACACAGTCATTTAATGCAGCGTGTTTTCGTGAGGTGCAGAGTCTCCTTCTGAGAGGCAGGTGATGAGACGCTGGTCTCACTGGCTATTTATCCGCAGATCCTCCCCTGTCTCCTCCTTCTGCTGCTCCTCGGGTGCTGGGGACTGGCAGCCATCCCCTTCCGGGTCGTCACCTGGAGTAAGGGGGACCGTCCCCTCCAAGCTGTGCAGGGGCGCTTCCTCGTCCTCTGGTTCCTCCTCTGCCGGGGGCCCTTCCAGCTCTGGCTCCGCCCCCTCCACGCTCGGCCCCGGGCTGGCCCCGCCCAGCTGCAGGGGAGTCCGCAGCGTCTCTTTGCGCTCGGTGTAGAGCCGCTGCTCGAAGCTCAGGTTGGCCGGAGTCAGCGGCTTGAAGTCCGACTCGAAGGGTAAGGAGAGACCTGCTCCGGCTACGCCGTGGCCACCTCCCGCGGCCGGCCCGCCGCGGTACACCTCCATCCCGTCGGGGAGCATGGACTTGATCTTGGGGAGCCAGCGCTTCCTGACCCGCCTCGCGTTGGTGCACATGTCCGCCGCGATGACGTTCATCTCGCTCTCCTTGAAGTTCGGAGCAAAGTTCTGACAGTAAACTGAGGAGGGGGTGCGTATTTCAGAGTGCATTTCGGCACCAGAGCGGCGATGCGGCATCAGAGCGGCGATGCGGCATGAGCGCGGCAAAGACTCACGTTTGACGGCATTCAGCACGCGGCTGTCCAGCGGCTTGCGGCTGGGGTCACTGGTCGACGAGCGGATCCCTGTCCCACAACTGTTGGCCAGGGTGTTCCTGTTGGGGGAGACATCACCATCACCATCATGTAATTAAAGCAATATTAAGAAAAATAGAAGAAAT